>QNQO01003883.1:0-41327 GCA_003290165.1 Berberis thunbergii | reverse complement strand
CTTTCTGGGGTTGGTAACATGATGGTATGAGTTATTATGGTGAATGGTGACCAATGACCATGTTGTCGATTTAGCTGAGGTTAGTTCAATGATTCATTAGGTATTGTGATAGAGATCGACCAGCATCGTTATAGTTTTTTAAATGTTGTGCGTGTTTTGTAGGGGTGCTAGTTTAAGGGTAGTGTCAGGCAGCGACGAGGCGCTGGTATGGGTTTATTGTGGTGTTGAATGGGTGCCAATTTGTGCCTGGAAAGGGTGTTGTCATTGAGTTGTAATAGTTGGTGAAGTGTTTTTCAATTGTAATCAACTCCACCTAACCCAAAAAACAATCAAATTGGAGAAAACAGATCCTCCACCACCCTCTTACATTCACATCTAAATTCCACAAAAAAAATTCTCAAATCACATAAAATCAACAATGCCCTAATTACTCAACCACAAACACACACAAATCCAAAACCCAAACAACAAAAAAGACCAAACTTTACCTCACGAGAAAGATCAAATTGACGCAAGATCACATCAGCCGCCTTCAACGTCTTATCAATGTTCTCATGCGCTCTCCTGATTGAATGCGTCCTTATCTGCCAATAAAGACCCAACTTTACAAATTCAACAAAATGGGGTGTCACAGATTCGAAAGGAAGAACAAACCCAGAGAAGGGTTGGTGCAAGAAGAGTACCTGGGTGGGGCTTCATGGCGTCTCCAAGGCGAGAGAGGCGGGTAATCAAAGGACCCCAATATGGTAACCATGTTGTCCGTGATTGTCTGGCTCTTGTGCAGCGATTCTCTCATGAAGGTTCACTCGATCGCTTAAGGTTTCCATCGCCATTGGAACCCCCATCTCTCTTTCGATGCTCTGATTTTGTGTTCTCTTATGTTGTTGTGAAGTCTTTATGATCTGGTTTTGGTGGAAGAGGAAAAAAACAGAGACGTGGTTGTTTGTGGGACCGAGGGGGGCTCCTGCGCGGGGTGTGCGGGAGCGCGTCCTGCGCACTGTTGTCAACCATTGGATTTCGCTGATATCGACGGAATCAAAATCGCAATTAAAGCAAACATAATTGGCAGATTTTTAATATGTTACTGATCCGACGGCTGAGATTATGTATTTGAATGAGATTTTGAAAAGAGAGAGAGAGTGTGTCGCTGTGAGGGAGGACAGCGTTTTTGTTTAATTTTTCTTTTTGGTATTATTTGTTTACTATTATTACTAATTTTTTTTACTCTGTCCCACCACCTGCCCGGGTACGCAGCGAACACCAAACGAACACGACATGAATTTGCGACACGATTATTAATTTCGAGTTAGAATTGGTTTTGATGTATAACTTTTTAGAATTTTTATTTAGGAGCATCGGCTTAAAAGGACTTCATTTGAGATTGTATTAATGCTGGAGGTTATGACCCAGTTGAGTTTCGTTTAGTTAAAAGGGCTTTATACAATTGAGTTGCATCTGTACCGTCTATACAGTGGGATTGAGAGCAAAGTAAAACTTTCAAGTAAGAGCTATAATTCTAGAGAGTCAGGCCGGACAAGTTAGGCTCGTGCCAAGCCTAGCCCAATATCGTCCATCATTCTAGAGATATGCATTTCGAAAATGATGAACGGTATTAAACCAACCGGTCTAGCTCTCTAGAAAAGTTCAAGTAAGAGATAAGGTGAGTATTATATTGTCAACTGTGCAGAGAACCTCATGTCCTTGAAGACTATGGTACCACAATGTACAAGGGAAGACAAAGTCTTATATACTAGCATTGACAAAAACACGGAACTGGACCCTCCAAGTCTTGTAAGACAAATCCAATTGAGTTAGAGAAGTGAAATTCACTAGCTACTGCGGAATATCCTTGTATAACTTATTGTGATCGAGATAGAGCCCTTGATTACTTCTAAAGAAATTAATGACTCAGGGAATTTTTCTAGTAAATAAGTTTCGACTCATGGAAAGGCAATCTAAATCCAAACAACTGCTAGGAGTGTTTGGTAAGCGTCCAAAAAATTTATTATCTGAGAGGTTTATTTGTACAAGATTGATCAAGTTACTCACTTCAAATGATAAGGAATCACTTAGTGCACTGGAAGATAAATCGAGAGTGTTCATCATAGATGAAAGATTTCGACTTGTAGCTTTGATACATTCATATATTTTATTATATCCTAAATACAAAAATGTAAAAGTGGTGGAGAAATCAATGATAGTCTGATTGAATGGTTAAGACTGTGGTGGTTTAATTCCCATATCTTAGGTTCTATACCCACCGACAGCACGCTTGCCTATTGAATAAGGAATCAACCCCATGATAGAACTATTGAGAGATTGTAAAGAAAAGAAAGTATTTCCCCAGTCATTTTATTCCTAACAACATTAAATTCTTCTAAGCTTTGAATGTTGCATAGATCCATTGGAATGCTGCCAGTTAAACTGTCATCTCCCGTTTAAAGAATGAACAAGAGCTGAGTGATTTCCAAAGGAAGATGGAATGGTTTTTTTGAGTTCGCTGCTTCTAAGATACAACCAACTGAGATTTGATGGAGAGGCGAACCAAATGGGAATTACCCCTGGTAGATGATTTGGTGCTAAAGGAATTTTTTGAAGTTCGGAGCAATGAGAAATATTGGTGGGGATTTTACCATCAAAGGAATTGTTAGCAAGAGAAATGACCTTTAATCTAACAGAAATTCTAAGTGTCGAGGAAATGAGCGAGGAAAGTGAGGTGGCGGGGGTGGGAGCCGTTCACCTCACTCGAGATGCATACATTGACTTTTTGCGTGCGCATTTCAAATGGGATGAACGATTTCCACCCCCGCCACCTCACTCCCCTCGCCCATTTCCTGGCTGTGTAGAATCACTCTTAATCTAAATAATGGACCAACTTATTGTGGTATTCGATCATGGAAGTAGTTCTTCCTGTTGGGACTAATTTCTTGGAGAAAGGAGAGGTTCCCCATATGATTGAAGTAGAACTTCAATGCAAAAGCTCATTCAATTAGCTAATACACCGAAAAGGTAAAATGTCGGCACCATGTGATTAGATAGAAAAGCAACAATATTTGACGATCAATTGACTGATAAATTATTTTTATTTCTCATTAAGTTGTACCTTGAAGATAAGTAATTGAAATTTTGAGAGAAATTGTGTATACTATGTACATCCACCAGTTTCACTAAGTAACGCCATTATTCTTGTTTCCTAAATTGCCCCTATTTTGCTCTGCAACTTACACTTCTGTCCTCCCCATCTCTCCTTGGAACTGAAGTGATTTTCTTTATTTCCAAAGCTTGTTCGTTTTATGGTTTTATATCAGTTGCAGAACATTCTCTTTCATGGTGTATTGATTTTGAGGGCTTATTGCAGATTTTGAGGGTTACCCATTGCTGGGCATTGTTCAAGTTCACGACTTGCTGCACTCATCTTCACAGGTATCAATCCATTATACCCATTTTGAAATTCATCGATAAGTGCCCTGTTTTATGATCTTGGTTTTTTTTCAGACTATTCAGATTGATTGCAAGGTTTAACCTTTAATTCTAGATGTGTATAACTTGGGGTTGATTCGTGATTAGGATATGTAAATTGGGTTATTTAGGGATTTGATGGTAGTTTTTTTTAGATTGCAAAATTGGGTGATTAGGATATGTAAAATGATGAAAATGCTTTTTAATGATATAAAGATGCTTGGGGTTGTGCAAGGGAGTTTCGGGGCGTCTATTCGGACTAGAAGTAATGAATTTCAATTTAAAACAAAGCAAGTGACCCAAGAATTTTGTACTGCTCCGAATATGTTTGATGAAATTAGAGGTTGATTTAGTTAGGGTTTAATGAGGCTATCAAATGGAGAAATGCTATAGTTTTTTTATGAACTCATACGTAAACACTTCCTTTCAGAGTTGCTCAAATTTATTCATTTTATTGAATGATCATCTAATTGTTCGATGAGTTTTGTGTGTTCCTCGTGCAAGAAATTAACCACGCAAAAGGAACGAAAACGAAAGCAAATGTGCATGATGGCTATGCCAAAATGGATTAAAGCAACAAAATTAACCAAACCAAATTGTACTTAGCATTTTGGTTCATATAGTTGGTACTTTTTCAGCCTTTGAAAAAATTTAACCTCATTAACCAACTTGCATATTATGACCAAAAAGTTATGAACTTATGTTAATGATTCGATCTTCATTTGTTTCATAAGTTTTGGTTCAGTTGTAGTTGGTTGTTGATTTTGCTTGGTTGACAAAGAATGATAACCAAGCAATTGTACTCGTTCATTGGTTTCTGCTCAAAATCGACTCAGGCCAATCCCTTAAGCTGCTAACTACGTGAAACGATGATAATGTCACTATTTCAGAACCCTGTGCAAATCAGCGATGATCATTCAACTTTCCCTCTGAAATGTTATAGACCACTATATTGTCGTTCATCCCTTTTGCTCGTCTTTCTCAGGATTTTATTCATCTTATCTTAATTCATATAACAGTGTCATTCTCTGTGAAATTTTTGTGATCGTATAGTAATTCCACTTTGTCCATAATTCATTCCATCTTCACTACAGTGACACGAGTAGCAATTTGAGGACTTTGGTTTGATAAAATGGAAAAGACCTCTGGAGAACCAGAATGGGGATCTCCATTGGCAAGTATTTATGACATATCTGGAGAGCCTGCTGTTGTTATAGATGGAATGCCAAGCGTGGCCCAAAGTGATGTGTCTGTCACCCGTTTTGATGCGCCAAGCAGTGCAAAACGAGACAACGACCCTGGTTTTGGGGAATGGTTGGAAGGCAGAGCAGTCCAGAAACTATTTGAGGATCATCTTTACTCTGGCCGGGTAACCAAATTTGACAAGGAAACAGGCTGGTATAGGGTGGACTATGAAGATGGTGACTTTGAAGATCTCGAATGGAATGAATTGGAGGAGATACTTGCTCCACTGGACATTACTGTTCCATTAAAAACTCTGGCCTTGAAAATGCTGAAGAAGAAAGCAACACCAGTTCGTGCAAAGAATCAACCTTCATCAAGATTGCATCCTTCTGTAGGAACCAAGCACAACGCCGGGGAGAGGCTCCATAAGATCAGAAGCATGATACGGGATAACAGAAGTGCTGAATTTGGCAGCACTTCTCAGTGACATTTAAAGAAGTCTTAGAAAATGTAAGCACAAAGGAAGATCTGATGCGAAACAGAGCTGCTTGAAAGAACATCAGCACATTAGCTTAGCTGGACAAAGCAGAGAAATGTAAAACTAAGAAGGGAGTCGTCTTTTAATCAAGTTTCACTTGTTTTTGTACAATTGGTCAGCAGCTGCAGAGTGTGTATATGTGCCTAAATGAAATTTCTAACGTAAGAGTAAAACGGTGTATTTTTTTCTTTTTGGTCAAGGAAAACATCTGTGCAGAAAGTTCTATTCTACCATTTCTTCTAGAAATTTTCCTTGTGAAACTGGAAGCGGGTCGATGTACTGAAGGTGAATTCATGGCAAAGGTCCTTCAGCTGTTTGACAAGAATCGGGCTTCCATAGTAGAAGACTCCTGCAACATCAAGTAGTTAGAGTGGTTATGCCTGTGTCAAATCTTGTGGTTTAGGAAATCGCAATATCATTCCATGAACTATTTTGTAATCCATCTGTGGAGGTCAATAAATCAATATTATCATGGCGATTTCTTAGGAACCAGTTTGCATCTCTACTTGAGAAAATCAGGGAGTTCAGCAACTGCTACTTACCTATTCGAGATTGCTTGTGGTCATTTGCCATCTTAGTGAACACCTTTCTCCAGTTGGGTCTTGCAAAATGTGTCCGTATCTGTTTCAGCCAAGTGTCAGAACAGAGCCAAAAGTTCGGAAGATGGAATATGTATTGAGGTTTCTTAAAATATATACCTGACTTTCAGAGACAACATCAACTCCGTTCCTGGCATGTTGAAGCGACTGAACCATGGTAATAAGTGCTGATCGCACATCACCTTCTTGGTACATGCTCGTCGGGTAGTTGTGCATTTCTATTAAATGCTGCAATTTCTCATAAATTAGTGTTTTCAGAATCTTACATCCTTGTCATAATCAACAAATATCATCCATAACTCCTTTAAACCAATGGAATGAGCTTTGCTCTCTTGTAACCCAATAGAAGTATGCCTGCCCTGGACCCTTCCGTTGCTCCTGCATTTTGTTTCGAATCACTTTCAACATTAGAATCTGTTCCGTTTTGTTTTATCTTCTTTGTCAAATTCAGACATTCTGTGAATTGACTTCAGTTCACTGACTCACCGAGCACAATGCATTTGGTTTAATATTATTCAATAGATCCCTTAGAATGCTGATCATTGGAGTTGCTCCAATTCCTAGACCGATAAGCAAGAGAATATCATACTTCTTGTAGTTTTGTGCTGGAGCTCCATATGGTCCTTTAATCATGATCCCAGGAAAGCTTTCTCCAAAAGTAATTAAATAAACGAACGAATAGAAGAAAAAGATTGATGTTGGATAGAAATCAGCTACCAGTGTCCTGAAAATTAAGTTGCTTACTTGATTTCTAAGGGATTATAATCTTCCCCAACTGCTTTGCTTTCTATTCTGTCTAATCTACCTTTCTCTGGTGGTTTCACAGGAGTTGCACAAGCCTGCATGGAGAAGTTTATGAGATTCTGTATATTGAGGTTTGAAAAGGAAACACAACAATAACAGATCAGAAGCAATGACCTTCTTAAACTGATCTCTAACTTCCGTTGTCCAATCTCCCAAGGTTTGGATGTGAACGCTCAAGTAGTCGTCTCCCAGAGCCGAAGTGATTGAGAAGGGATGCCTACAAAGATTACACACTCAGAAATTATAAATGAATCTCTAAGCTTCATTTGAACTCCATGCTCTTCATCCATTAACCATCCAAGAAATACCATTCAAATGGAGATACGTCCGGGCACTTGACAAAGAGGTACATGCCACTCAAGTACTTGAATCCTTCTGGTTTGCTCATATATAGAGCAAGAACATTTCCTTGGAATATTGTGGCCTGTATAATATACAAAATAACTAAGTTCGAAGTCAAATGAGTTCAGTGGTTGGATTTGAGCAGAGGAGACAGACAGATAATGACCGGCCTTAATAACTTTTACGTGATAGTGGCTTCTGTCGATTGAGGTGTGCATTCTCTCTGTAGCATAAAGGGCAACAAGGATCGTTAGATACATCCATGTATGAAAAGAAAACAACAATGCCCCGCTTCAGTGTCACCTTTCAATCTATAATGGTGTGCAAGACAGTGTGCAGACTTACTATCGAATGCCTGACAACTTATCGAAGGGTTTTGGCAAGTGTACGACATTCCTCCTAAACGAGTGGGTGGCTAGAGTGAAGGAGAATGACTTTATCAGGAGCATCCCAATGCCTGTAGTACCTGGAATTCTAGCTACCAAGCTAGCATAAGAGCGCTGCCTGTAGTTGAAATTCGAGCCGAGATTTCGCATGAAAATATCCGTTGAACATGTGGTTATCAGTGGAAAGTCGCAAGTCACATGCATGAATACATGGAGAAAAGTCCCAACAACAATAGCAGATGCAACCGTCGTGGAAATTAATATTGTCATAAAAAACAATGAAGGTACTGAGAAATGTTGATCGGAGCTTTGTAAGTATGTTACGACAGACAGGGATAAGAGTGAGAGCCATATTAAACTTGTCTCTGCTACACCCTTGGCTATGCAAAGACAATACCCCATGATTTTGAAAAGGTTGCTGCGCCTGTATTATTTGAACTTTCAGGTGAAGAGCATCAGATTAATGACCAGCCATAGCGCAACCAACCATATTCTCTTCCAGTTTTCGTACTCGAACTCATGTGTCGGCTTCAGAAATTTGCTAACTGGAGTTCGGTATATTTGTTTTGGAATCATAGTCCTGGTTAATGTTTGACTTTTTTTGCTGATTGCTGGAGCTTCTTCCCTGCTCGCCATTCCTCGTAACAGCATCTCTAGTTGCCGCATCTATCCAAAACAGGCAGACAAGGAAATTGTTAAAAAGGACTGCTTCGATGTTGTGGTTTGGTAAACAACTCTATTCATCAAAGTGGTTGAACTATGATTATTGGTCATATATATATCCTTGATGATCAGGGTCGAGTTCCTCCATGATTAAAAATGCATAGGCTGCAGCGTTTGCCTTGAGATTCCCTAGTGTGTTCGTTGAGGCGCTCAGCACGATCACCTTCTCAACAAGAAGAACAACATGATTTAGCACATGTCATGTAATTTGCAAACATTCAAAACAAACGAGTTCCCACGAGTGTTTAAATCCTCACCTCCTTTGCCTCATCCTCGCAGAGCTTTCCTTCACCATTCTTGTCGCACCTGTTACAATTTACATAACAATAATAGCAAGTCATTCTCCATAATTTGACAAGAGGGAGATGTAAAATAATGGTCATTCCAGGATAAAATTTTCATTATACAAGCAAGGGTATTTATACAAGAAGTATCCTAGTAGCTTTAGGTAACTTTTGATAAGAATACAATTCAGTTTTCACAACTACAAAATTCGTAAGATTTTCACAACTACAATATCCTAATCATATATTCTCCACTCCTCAATTTGGAGAGTGGATGTCAAAAACTCTCAACTTATGCAACATGCCATTGAAAGCGTTTTTTCCTAACGACTTTGTGAGCACGTCCGCTACTTGCTGAGACGAAGTTACATACTTGGTTTCAACTGAACCATTTTGAATTTTTTTTCTCTATTGAAGTGGCAATCTATTTCAATATGCTTTATTCTCTCATGGAAGTCCAGGTTAGCCGCAATGTGCAAAACAACTTGATTATCACAGTGAAGCATTGCTGTCTCAGGATGTGACAACTGTAGATCTCACAATAAGTTGCACAATCAAGTTATTTCATAACAAGCACTCGTCATGGCTCGATATTTGGCTTCTGCTGAAGAGAGAGAGAGAGAGTTTCATGTCTCTTTGTCCTTCAAGATACCAATGAATTTCCCAGAAAGACACAATAACAAACCTGTTGTTGACCTTTTAGTAGTGGGACAATCAGCCCAATCCGAATCACAATAAGCTGTTAAACGCAAAGAATTATGAGCTAGGAAAAAAAGACATTTTCCTGGAGAACTTTTAAAATACTTCAAAATACGGAGTGTTGCATCCCAATGTGGTTTCCTTGGTTCATGCATGAACCTGCTGGGGACATGAATTGCATAAGTAATATCGGGCCTAGTGATAGTCAAATAGATAAGGCGCCCTACCAACCTTCTATATTTTTGTGGATCTGCAAGCAATTCACCTGTGTCTGACAATTTAAGATTTTGTTCCATAGGAAAGCAAACTGGTCGTGTTCCTAATAAACCTCCATCTTTAATAATATCAAGAGCATACTTTCTCTGAGAAATTGCAATACATTTCTTGGAACGAGATACCTCAATACCCAGAAAGAATTTTAAATCCCCAAGATCTTTGATACGGAAACGATTATGAAGAAATTGAATGAGGGTATTGATGACACCCAAATCATTTCCTGTAATCAATATGTCATCAACATAAATCAAAAGGGCAACAAATGATATCCCTCTATTACATGTGAAGAGGGAGTAATCAGTTTTAGATTGAATGAAACCATCAGCTTGTATGGCATCAAAGAACTTAGCAAACCACTGACGAGAAGCTTGTTTTAGGCCATATAGGGACTTGTTGAGGCAGCATACCAGATTATCCCCCTGGCGCCGTAGACCGAGAGGTGGGAGCATATAAATGTCTTCATGAAGATCACCATGAAGAAATGCATTATGAACGTCGAGCTGATGAAGAGACCATGATTGAGCTGCAACAATGACAAGGAGTGTGAGACCCTAAGTGGGCGGACCTGAGGTGAGGGTGAGGGTGAGGGTTAGAGCCCAATAGGCCCAACAGGCCCGTGGATCCCAAGAGGGGTTGGGCTAGCTACCAAGGGGGATCATAGTCCCACATCGCCTGGGTGCGGGATGGTTATGTGCTTTAAGTGTGCGAGGTCGCTCTACATGACAACACGCGTTTTAAAGCCATGCGGGCCGGTTGGTAGCCCAAAGCGGACAATATGGTGTCATGTGGACCGGGTCGTTACAGTTGGTATCAGAGCCTGAACCAGCCGGAAGTATGCCACAGTGTTGGTGGGCCCTCTGGCGACGTGGACGTTGTGCCTGTGTGGCCAACGAGGACGTTGGGCCTTAAGGGGGGTGGATTGTGAGACGCTAAGTGGGCGGACCTGAGGTGAGGGTGAGGGTGAGGGTAGAGGGCCCAACAGGCCAAGAAGGGTTGGACGAGCTACAAGGGGAATCATAGTCTCATATCGCCTGGGTGCGGGAGGGGGATGTGCTTTAAGTGTGCGAGGTCGCTCTACATGACAACACGCGTTTTAAAGCCGTGCGGGCCGGTTGGTAGCCCAAAGCGGACAATATGGTGTCATGTGGACCGGGTCGTTACAGTTGGTATCAGAGCCTGACCCAGCCGGAAGTGTGCCACGTGGAGGTGGGCCCTCGGGGAACGTGGACGTTGTGCCTGTGTGGCCAACGAGGACGTTGGGCCTTAAGGGGGGTGGACTGTGAGACCCTTGTGTGGGCGGACCTGAGGGGGAGGGTGAGGGTGAGGGTTGGAGCCCAATAGGCCCAACAGGCCCGTGGATCCCAAGAGGGGTTAGGCTAGCTACCAAAGGGGATCATAGTCCCACATCGCCTGGGTGCGGGATGGTTATGTGCTATATATGTGCGAGGTTGGATCCCCATAGTAAGAGGCCTTTTAAAGCCGTGCGGGCCGGTTGGGCCCAAAGCGGACAATATCTTACTGTGCGGATCGGGTCGTTACAAGGAGACAACGAACTGTGATAAGTTTGGCAGTAGGAGAGAAGGTGTCATGGTATTCAATGCTCTCAATCTAAGTATACCCTTTAGCAACCAAGCGAGCCTTATACCGCTCAATTGAGCCATCAAAGCGATGTTTAATCTTGTAAACCCATTGACAACCAATTGGTTCCTTACCAGGAAGAAGATAAGTAAGAGTCCAAGCATGATTTAGTTCCAACGCTTGAAGTTCGGAGAGCATAGCCTGTTGCCAATTTGGATCTGAGGCAGCATTCTCATAAGTTCGAGGGTCCACATGACAGCTAATGTTATAAATGAAAGCTAACTGGGATGGAGAGTATCAATGGTAAGAAATAAAATTGGACAAAGGATAGTGAGTACCTGATGAAGGAACTGGAGACGAAGACTCTGATTGGATGGATTGAGGCAATGTGATGATGACATAATCTTGGAGATGGCTATGCAAAATTTTGGTACAGTCTGGCCGGCGAGGAGGTGGTACGGTTGGTGGAGAGACATGACGGGAGAAATAGGAAGCACTAGTGGGGAACTTTCGGATGAAAAGGAAGGGTTACCTGGTGAAGGAAGGATGTGGTCAGTAAGAGATGAGAGTTATGTGTTAGCGAGTAGATGAGTAAATGAAGTTGGGGAAGGGGACAACCCTGGTGAGTCATCGGGTAGGCTAGTAGGTAAGACATCATGGTGGGTTGGTGGTGGTAAGGGGCCCGAGGAAGGGAAAAAATTGAATTGGGTATGCTCGGTCTTGAAAGTAAAAATATTTTCATGAAAAACAACGTCACGACTAGTAAATATTTTTCGAGTGGACAAATCATAAAGTTTAAAGGCACATAGCCAAGGAAAACAGATTGCTTAGCACGTGGATCAAATTTGTGAAAAGTGTAGATATGTTTGGCATATGCAAGACACCCAACAACCTTTAAATGTGTATAGGATGGTGTTGCATTATACAATTTCTGAAAATGGGGTTTTGTGGGAAAGAAGTAGGGTGGGCAACCTGTTGATCAAATGATCTGCTGTGAGTATGCATTCTCCCCAGAGATGAAGAGGGAGGTTAGCTTGAAAGCGTAAGGCCCGTGTAGTTTCAAGGATATGACGATACTTACGTTCGGCTACACCATTTTGTTGTTGTGTGGCTATGTTGATATAAAGTTCCATGATCTTTGAAAAAATTCCTTAATGAAAAAAATTCTCTCTCATTATCCACACGAATAACTTGTATGGTGGTATTGAATTGGGTTTTAACCATGGAAAAAAATGATTTGAGTAATCCTTATGTTTTATTTTTGTGGTGTATAAGAAATACCCAAGTAAATAGAGAAAAATCATCCACAATTGTTAGGAAAAACTGAGCCCTAGAGATTGAAGGAGTTCTGTGAGACCCTCAAATATCACAATGAATAAGGGAAAAAGGTTTCATAGTGGAAATTAAACTTTTGCTAAACGGAAGGCGAATCTGTTTTACCAAATGACAGGTGTCGCAAACATTATTCAAACTAGATGAACAATTTAACAAAGTTTTGCCTAAAACATGTAAACGTGAAGAAGTGTTGATATAAAACCCTATAGTAGCTTTAGATAACTTCTGATAAGAATACAATTCAGTTTCCACAACTACAATATTCCTAAGATTTTCACAACTACAATTTCCTAATCATATCCCTATATCGTAGGAAATTCATTGATTCTCAATGGGAGAAGGCTATATAAAACCATTTCGTCATTCTTCTTACATATCATAGAACATAGAAAGACGGGCATCAAGGTCTTGACTGACCATTTCATCCCAAAACTCCCAAGAACTCATCAATGTCAGCACCATCAACAACATTCAATCCCCTACGACGTGCCAATGCATCAAAGAGCTCAACAACAAACTCTTTAGAATCCATACCTATAGGGAAACACCTCACTTATGCTGAAGTTGTATGCATAGCCACGGTGATCAATTCAAAACCATGCAAGAAAAAAATGAAACTTACCAATGCATTTTCCGAAATTCTCTCTAAGAAGCTTCCTTTTTCATCAAGTAGATGAAATTTCTTCTCGATGGGTTTCCAGGCTTCCCCTTCCTTGCTTGTTACGGTGCTATCAAGAAACTTCAATCCCAATATCCCTCTTGAGGCTCCAGAAGTTGTTCTACCCATTCTATTCCCCGGTTTAGTCCCATTGTTGCCCGGTGGTTTAGCATTTGCATTCCCATTCTAGATTTCATAATCAATATTTGAGGTCCACATCCGAGCAAAAAATAATACATTTTTTTGTATAATAAAAATACAACGCTTTTATATAAGAAGGCTGTTGAAAATGCAATGGTATCCAATGACAATTGTCACACCAATTCTTTGTTGCATCGATATTTTGGGATGTTTCAACTTTATTATACTGACTTAATATATATGACACCAACTTACCATTATTTTTATTAAATAATAACCATTTTGATAAGGAAAAATTTATTGTTTAAGTGTTAACTGGCTCTTAAAAGAAATAACAATAGCAACTATTACTGTAAAACTAAAATTCAATGACACATTCGTTAATTTCAAATATTTTTACAAACATCAAAGATACACTAATCTTCGTCACAAGTTCTATACTAGATAGTAAAGTAGTAAACACTATGGTAAGATTTTGTTTTTGGGCGGGACTTTAAAAGGGTCTTCGAGCATCGAACCTTAACAATGCTAGGTTATGCAAACAAGAAATACACATCAAAGGACTATTTGTTTGCTACATATAACACTCATGGATACAATATTCATCAACGATAGAGGAGCTGACAAAATTAATATTTCATATTCGATAAAAATGTATTTAAAATCGAGAAAAATGCATTCAAGAATTAACAATAAGAAATTTCCATACAAAGCCGCAAACACATGGTTGGGTACACCAAGAAATCTTTTAAACATTAAATTTAAAAAATTGAGTTGGGAGCACCGAGTCAAATACTAAATAATAATATGTTAGATATGGGTGTAAATAAGTTAGAGAACGGAAAATTAGATTAATTGTCATCCAATGACAATATGTAAACAAATAAATAATAATAATAAAATAAATATTAATGGTTATTTCTCATTTGACCCTATTAGTTTATCCTTATTCCTCTTTGACCTCCATTAGTTTTTGTTCTCTAGTCTAACACCCATGACGGTATGTTCAACCACTTTGACTAACAACTAACGTCCAATATTTTTGAAAATACAAATTTACCCCTATAAATAAATAACTGCAAATAGCCAAATATTGTGGAGGAAAAGAGAAGGCAAGTACCTCTTAAACATTAACTTGTGCCATGGAAATTTTAAGAAAATCGAGCTCATACAAGCAGACAAAGGGTCTTACGATTTGAAACTTATAAATTGTAAAAAAAAAAATTGGTTTAATGCAGGGATGGAGCCATACTTGCCCCCACTGAATTAAAATATTTTTTTAGTTAATTTTAGTATGTCAATGTCTTCTTTCTGCCCACCCCTTCCTCTTTCTCTGTTCTCCCTCTACGTTCTCCCTTTTCCTCTATTATGCTCCCTCTATTTGTTTATTGCGACACCGTTCCGCCTCCTACTCTCTTCCTCTCCATTCTTTGTTTGATTTAGTTCTTTTTCCAACCACCGCTATTGGCTACCATCAACCCCAATCTTTATTTCCTGCTTTGAGGAAGAAGAAAACATTTTATTAAAAAAATATTTATTTTCTCGAGATGAATTCACATCTTGATAGGATTTTTCGGGAGATATATTAAATATTTGATCCATTAATTTTTCCTTAAAATACATGTTTGTATCTCGAAGTTCACATGTGGGTTATTGTTTGAAGGGCATTTTGCTAATCAATGTGAGCATTTTCAGTCAATGCACATTGACTACTAGTCCGGGGGAGACTACAATAGTGATTAATGATGGAGTAACCTCTAATTAGTTATTTATGATAGGTGACAAATCACAAATAACTCACTTTTTTTGTTCGCATCTAATTTTACATTTGAAATTAATTTTTGCCCCTTAAATTTATATACCAATTTGATTTGTCTCCCATATATTTATCTTTTTGTGCTCCTACAAAGTAACTTATTGGGTTCATTTTCTTCACTATAGATTAGATGAAGTTCTGTTTAACAATTGGTGTTTTGTATAGTTATTTATGTATTATTCGAATTAATTTTTTGTTAAAGTAATTAATTATTATACTATTATTAATTAATCATATCATCACTCCGCCCCATTCAACAAAAATCCTGACTCCGTCACTAATTTAATGATATATATAAAATAATGAAGATCCAAAAAATGTAGTGACATTTTCTACGTCAATAATAGTGTATGTAATTACTCACTAGAACTTATTGTACATGTGGTATGAATATTTCACTTAATTAGTTATTAAATTGGCATTCAAATGTTGGGTAAATATAATGGTTGTTATTTTTTTTTTAATTTGACACTCATTAGTTTATATCTATTAGCGCTTAGTCTCTTTTTGAAAACTATTTAAATTTAACCATTGTTTTCTGACAAAACTGTTAAGTCCACTTTCATGACCGATCAAAAATATTTTTCAAACCATTGGGTCAAACCACATTTAACTTATTTTCCTAAAATTTTATCAAACCCTACAACTGAAATTTTAATAGTGAAATTTTCTCTAATCTGACACTCTCTCTGTAAAACGGCTGGTGAAGGAGTGCAACAGGTAGTGAAGACCATACAAGAGGCGGCTGTTCTAAAACATGAAAAACAGAGATCAAGCCTGACCTTTTAGCTTTAAGTGGAGAAAGAGGATATCCTTGGCGAATCTCTAGTCCAAACATACCCATGAGGGGGCCATTGGTTTTGATTGAGAAAGAATGTGTTTTACACAAAGCAAGAACCCATTTCAACCTTTTGGAGCCGAACCCAATGTTTGTAAATGTATACCCGATAAAGCCCCAACTACTTGTGTTGAATGCCTTAGAAAAATCAAGGTTGTTGAGGTTATATGGAATTCCCAAAGGGAATGATGGTTTAGCCTTTAGTGGCAAGGGTCAAGTGGTGAGATGATGGGGACTGCAATAGGAAATAGGTGGCATTTTTCGGGTGCAATATTTATGGGTTGGAAGCTCTATTTTACCTTCATTTCCCTTAGGCCAATCATCCTACTTGCGAGTTTGTAAAAATTGTTGGCAATAGGATTAAGGAAGGAACACCTGCTTTGCAAGTTGTAGGAACACTATTTCATTTTCATTTTTTGGACAAATTTGCATGACTTTGACCGTTTTGATCAAAAATTTTCGCTTAAAGCCAAATCGTAGCAAATCGCTTCGTCTTCACTTCACGCTTTGACCGCCCTGGTCAAAACACTTGCAAGGTAAGTGAAAGAGGAGGAACACTAAGCTTGTAGCTTACAGAGATGGGTAAGGAAGGATAATAAGAATTTCTCCTACAATTCACTTTGGAATAATTTCTCTTTTCATCTTCATATAGAAGTGGAAATGTTTGTAACGTGCTGGAGAATGTTGCAGTTATCAGGACATTCGATCTATTGAAATTATTGGCCACAAGCATAGTGCTTTTTCGTTTGAGTAGGTTTCGGCTATTTGTTACAAAATATTGAGATAAATCGATAATCAAATGTCGCTATAATAAAAATGAACAGGATATGATAAAACATATAGCTTGAAAGAAAATGTGATTCACGTACCTTACTTAACATCAATAGCAAGAATTGTGATTTCCTTTTTTTAAGGTAATTTTAGTAAGTTGATTTTAAGAAATATTTCGTTGTATATTGAAAAAAATGTAAAATTTCAATTGTAATTTATTAATATATAATTTAAGTATTTTAAACTAAAAAAAACTACATAAAAAATCACACAAGACTCGTAATATCATACAAACTATATATTATATAAGAATTACTTACATAACAAAATTTTAATATTAAACTATTGTTAAAACAGGTTATAACATTCGGAAATTGAGTTGGCCTAATGAAAAAATAGATATTTCGAGTTTCAAAAGAATTTTCTGTAACTCATAAAAATAAATATTTCATAAAATTTTGATATTTTTCAAGAAATTACATTCCTTGATTCGATAAACATGAAATTAATCATATTCTCAATCCCTAGTAATTTAATAAATCAAAATTTGACCCCATTTCAAAACTCCAAAAAAAAAAATACACTCAACTACCACCACCAACATGTTCCTCTTTCTCACTTGGGTCAAATATTTTGGTAGCTGAAAGTTAATTTACTTATTTTGAACACTAAGCTAAATCCAGGCCGTTGCATACGGGGGCCACAAATTACAATGCTGCTGAGCTGTCCCCCCTTTAGTCAACAACCAGATCTCCTACTCTGACCGGTCAAACATGCTTTGACCCAAGTCAATACCCAAATCTTATCCTTTCAACGGTCAAGATCCTTCCACGTGGTAAACTCTTTGACTGGTTGTACTGATATGACGAGCTCAGTCATGTCCCCCTTCTCGCTATTTAAACGGTGCAAGTGTCTTTCTTCGTCTACTAGTGAAATAAATTCAGTCCAAGAAAAAGAAGAAGAAATCGAGTCGAGTCGATGTATTGATTTCGAAGAGATCTGTAAGATTTGGATCGATTTGGAGAAGAGAAGATGAAGGAGAAGAAGAGCTTGCCTCTTCTTGCATTGGAGCACAAGAGGTGAATCATGAATGAATGAATTTCTTTACTTGTTTTAATCGATCTTTTTGAATGTTTTGATCTAATCTAATCTTATTTGAGTTTGAATTTGCGAAAGATACACGTCTCTAGGTTTTGCCTTTCAGATTTATCAATCAATTAGAAGAGTTGAATCACTTCGATTCTGTGAAATGCGCGTAGTGTTTGTGTTTGATTGATGTTGCGTTGGTAGCGTTTGTTGATTTTTGGATGAAATTTGTGTGTTTAAGCTCTGTGTGAATCATTTGAAGAGGTGATTTGGACTAGAATAGATGCTTGAGCTTCTTCTTCGTGATTTTCCCGAGTCTTCTTCAACTTTTTGGAGTTCGTGTTAGTCCGAAGAGATAGTTCGTAATAATGTCTATCACTGATCTTAGGTTACAGAATTTTTTGATTTTTTGGAGTAGTTGCAGAGTTCAGAGTTTAGTAGATATCAGTTTACCATTTTTAGGTCTCAATTGAGGTTTGAGGTTTGAGCTTTGATTCTTGAGTTCATGGCAATGTGACCGATTCATTTTGACCTGAAATACGCTAAGTTTACATTGTTATACACATCGATTAGGCTTTTTTTGGTTGTGACATGTAATTATTTTATTTTTTTACTTAATTAGCTCCATGCGCATTAGGTGAATTTAGTTGTATTTTACTGTGACTTGTTCTGATTATTGGAATTGAAAGATGTATGGTTTCTTTGGATATTGATAAGCATTGTTGTGAACAGAGATGCATATGGATTTGCCGTTAGACCTCAACATTTGCAGAGGTATCGCGAATATGCCAATATTTACAAAGTGAGTGCTATGTCGTTTTTGCTCTTTTTGGTTATTGGGAGGAAGCGGAATTCGGTATGTTTTATTTGATAATGTTTGTGATTTCAGGAGGAAGAAGAGGAGAGATCGGAGAAGTGGATAGATTTCTTGAAGAGGCAAGCTGAGTCAGCTCAGTTGCCTGTGAATGATTTATCCATTGAGGTAGATGATTTACTGGCACATGCTGAAGTGAAGGTTGAGGAAGCAGGGTCTGTATTAGGGGAAAACGAGGAAAATGGTACAAATGTTGACGAAAAGAAAAAGGCAGAGAAGATGCCGAAAGTAAGGACCCATAGAATCCAAATATGGACTGAAATTAGACCATCCCTTGTTGCCATTGAAAATATGATGAGTTCTCGGGTTAAGAAAAAACGTCTTGTGAAAGACGAGCTGGTTACTGGAAATGATAACAATCTTCCCAAATTGGCGGAAACAAAGCCAGAAGAGGGGGCAAAACATCTTGTGAAAGACGAGCTGGATACTGGAAATGACAACAATCTTCCCAAATTGGCGGAAACAAAGCCAGAAGAGGGGGCTTATGATGAAGATTCGGATGATGAATTCTATGATATGGAGAGATCGGATACAGTTCAGGATGCTCCTTCAACTGGCAGTGTGAATGCTGCAATCAATTCAAGTTTTCTCGAGTCTTCAGGCCCTTGGAGAGAAGAGCTGGAGTGCCTTGTTCATGGAGGAGTACCAATGGCTCTTAGGGGAGAGGTTCAATTGAAACTCTGGACTTCATTTCTTCTCTTAAGTTCAGTGAAGAATGGATTTTTATGTTATCTGTTTTTATCTACAGCTGTGGCAAGCTTTTGTGGGTATTAGGGCATCTCGAGTAGATTCTTATTATAAAAAACTGTTAGACCCTGACAGTAATACCCACGGTGATGAGGTACATGATAGTTCACTTTCCAGCTATACTAACAAGGTGTCAAGTATGGACCATGTACGTGCGCCCGAGAAATGGAAAGGGCAGATTGAAAAGGTTATTGGATGAATTTAAGATGTGTCTTCCCCTTTTCACTTTTGTTTGGTCTTCTGGGGGTGTCAACTATTGAGCATTGCAATGTTTTACAACTTTACTTTTGCTTCAAATATATGTTCCCTCTTTTGCAGGATTTGCCTCGAACTTTCCCAGGTCATCCTGCTCTCGATGAGGATGGCAGAAATGCCCTGAGGCGTTTACTTACAGCTTATGCTAGGCATAATCCTTCGGTTGGTTACTGCCAGGTATTTAGATTTGAACCTAGATGAAAACTGCCAACTTGTCAGTATGTATCTATTGTTATTGCAGTTTCATTAATAGCCAAGAAAAAAAAGTCCGAAGTGTTTCCAGATGCTGCAAATAACATGTGTGTTATGCATTGTCTGCCAACTGGACATTGTTAATGTGGGTATGCAGGTTAATTTTAGGTGGTCTGTTTGTGGGTTTAGATAAGTCAAATTTCATAGAGAATATGACATAATATAGCATTTCAGCCTAAGGCACAGACATATGTCAGCAATTGATATATGCTATCACGTTTATTTTCATTTTCTTGAAGCCATTAGTGAATTCCATTCAATTGATTTATGACACAGTTAATTTACAATTTATGATTTCAATTCTATGTGCAGGCAATGAATTTCTTTGCTGGATTATTACTACTACTAATGCCTGAGGAAAATGCCTTTTGGTAGGTTTGAAGTACAATCCACATTATCTGTTTTCAAAGTGCCCGCCTTAAGCTATTTTTCTGAAGGCTTGTCTGCAACATATGGAAATGCCAAATCAAGCATGCTCTATTGTATAATCTGCAATTATTATATGACCCCTGGTTGAACATCATTCAGGACTTTGATGCGTATCATTGATGACTACTTTGATGGCTACTATTCGGAGGAAATGATAGAGTCTCAGGTAGCCTCTATGTGCCTTTGTTCTGTTTGTGCCTAGCAACTACTTGCAGTAGTTTTCATGAAGTTAAGAATGGATTAACTTGAGAACCTCAGTTTCAGATAACATTTTGAAGGTTTCCTTCTTCAGGTAGATCAACTTGTTTTTGAGGAGTTGGTGCGCGAGAGATTTCCTAGATTGGGTTTGTCTTGGATCAACTATTATTTTATGATTTCATATCCCATGTTTTCACCTTGAGTGTCTTATTTGAATCAACTTGCATGCAGTTACTCATCTTGATAACCTGGGAGTACAAGTAGCATGGGTTACTGGTCCCTGGTTCCTTTCCATTTTTGTAAATATGCTTCCCTGGGAAACTGGTGAGCTTCTATACTCTACCTAGAGCAAATCCCTTAATGTTGATTGTATATTCCCCAATGCGACTTTTGTATTAACTTTTACAATTAATTTTTTCTGACCCCAGTTCTTAGAATATGGGATGTGCTTCTATTTGAAGGAAATCGTGTTATGCTATTTCGAACTGCACTTACTTTGATGGAGTTATACGGTACAGAGCGAACCACATTTTCTTTGTTGTTTGTGCATATGCAGTATCCTACTTGTCTATGCTCTGCTGGTAATTATTAGAGCTTAATCCTATTTAGTTTTCTTGTAGCTCCTGCATTACTTACAACAAAGGATACTGGAGATGCAGTTACCTTGCTGCAGTCCCTTGCTAGCGCAACATTTGACAGCAGCCAACTTGTATTGACTGCATGTATGGGTTATCAGGCTGTAAATGAAGCCAGATTGACAGAGCTGAGAGACAAACATCGGCCTTCAGTAATGGCTGACATTGAGGAACGATACAGAGGACTTCGTGTTTTGAGAGATTCCAAGGCACTTGCTTCTAAGATATATGATTTGAAAGTTGATCCTGATAAGAATGGAGAAGTATCTTCTTCAGATTCGGACTCTACAGATAGTGATTTAAATTCTACTCCAAATCTCGAAGAACAGGTAACAGTAGGTTCTTTGGAAGTTTGAACATAGGGAAATCCTTTCCATAAATTTTCTATAATACTTCCTTACCTTTTAAAATATTTCCATAGAACAGGTAACAGATGGTTATTACAGATAGTTATTTGTATATAGGAAACAACAGTTATTACAGATAGTTATTTGTATATAGGAAACCCCATCTCCTCTCCTTTTTTAATTATATTTATTTATAAATTTTAGGGTCTGGTGGACTCAATCAAAAGATTGTTGAGCGAGTATGACTCACGCAACAATATACTCGCTCAACAATCTGAATGTCGAGTCAACATTTTTACATTTAGGGGACAAGCCGCATTTTCTAGGATTTTTTGTGGGATCGAGTAGGATAACTACCCCAAAATATAGAACAAAAGGTCGGGTCTGAGGTGTCTCCTTTGGAGATGCTCTAAACAATGAATCTTGGTTGTTTAACATTACATTTGTTGGTCTTAAGCACTGTCATGTTCCAGGTAGCAAGTACCAACTGGTCAATGCTAAGTTCATCCATATTCAATGTACCTATTCATACCTATTTCTATGAACACGAGTGCTCAAGATTGAGAATGCTAATTATAAAAAGACTATTAAGGACTGCTTAAAATTCCTTGCAGCACTTATATTTCTTATGAACAATTATTGTACAGGTGAAGTGGTTGAAGGCTGAATTGTGCAGATTGCTGGAGGAGAAAAGATCTGCTTTACTCAGGTTGGTAACTTTTATATGGCATCAGATCGTCAACACCTTCTAATTTATTTGGGCATGATACCACTCACAACTCCAATAAGAACCACGACATGGATGAGACCAAAAAAGTTTTGTTCGGGGATTTAATCAATGCCTACATAAATCTTGCCATGGACTGAATCATGATACTCAAATATTATTTTTTGCCATCTATTATGGAAGGTTTAAGTTGGAGTCAAGCTTGAAGCATGCATCCTTCTTGTTTTTTTTTTTTTTTCCTTTTGTACGTGTGTAAAACCAATGCCCTTTCACATAATCCATGAGACCATATGCTCTTTTCCCACATTTTCATTTAACCTTGTAATTTCTCTCCGTCTTATGTTTTACAATTGAGAGATATTAGTGAAAAAATTAAGATACAGATAAAGTTTAGTTTGGGGCCTTGTTAATATTTGTCAACTCCAGCTCTTCAGTATACTATTTAATGGAACTTCTGCGATGTCAATATATCTTAGATCGACGTTTGTGTAATATCATAAAAAACTAAAATTCTTACCCCAAAGAAAACTATATCTTCGTCTATCTTTCTAGTTTCAGTGTTTTCTCCTTTGTTTATTTACATTTTTGTTAACTAGTCGAACTTATATCTGATTCATGCTATTTTCCAGAGCGGACGAGCTAGAGACGGCACTGGTTGAGATGGTAAAACAGGACAACAGACGGCAATTGCGTGCAAAGGTATATCTCAATCATACTTACAATAGTTAACTCTCATTGCTATTATGTTCTGCATGCTTTACCATTTACAATGTTAAGGTAACTAATGAAATGTGTACTATTGGAGACAGTTTTATTTGTTCTTTTCTGTAGATAAGTGGTCTATTTCACACACTTATCTTGCTGACTTGTTCCATTTCTTCTTCCTCAACTTCATTGGTGTTTATTGTTGTTGTATGGTTAATTCAATTCCTGCTTGAAGCTAAAATTGCATGATCAATTCCAAATCTATTTAGCGTATCGAGTATTGATGAAACTCAACTTGTCAATGTTGATATAGCCTTCGGGCATGGTTTGGTTAATCCTATGCGGTCAATGATGTAGCCTTCGAGCATGGGTTAATAAATAAATAAAAAGGGTCAATGACCCAGTTTGGAAATTATTTTTTTTGTCAATGTCAGTAGGTACTTTAGAATCGTAAAAATGTACCAATTGAGGAATTCAATAGTAAACAACTGACTAAATAAGTACACAAAAGGGAATTTATGAACTGAATCTATAAGGTTTGGAATATAATACACAAGGCAAAAAAGATTAAAAAAAACAAAATTCTCTCTCTTCTGGTACAGCCTCACAAATAAAACTTTGAGCTGAAGATTTAAGTAACAAGGAAGTATCGATAATAATTGGGATGGTTTGGTTGTATGTATTTTCTAAACTTTTGATTTTGTTATATTTCTCATTAAGGGAGTTATATTCTAATGCTTCTGCTAATGAGATGTTTTGCTACTGTGTATTGTAAGGATTCCCTTTTCATGCACCGGCACATCTGCAATCTTGCTTATTATACTTGAGTTACTCTCTCTGTAAATACAGGTTGAGACGTTGGAGCGAGAGTTAGATGAGTTGCAACGGGTCCTTATGAATAAGCAAGAACAGGAACGTGCTATGCTTCAGGTCAGTTTGTTTGTAGCTATAGATTTTGGAGGTTTTTGGTTTAGGTTTTTTTTTTTTTTTTTTTTTTTTGAAGTTGCCCGGTAAAACTAAGAGAGTACTTTTACTTGATTTGCAACAATTATTACTCCAGATTTTGATGAGGGTAGAGCAAGAACAAAGGACTACAGAAGATGCTCGTAGATTGGCTGAGCAAGATGCAGCTGCTCAAAGACATGCTGCCAGTGTACTTCAGGTTCTGTGTCATTTATCTACATGTTGCTCTATTGTACACCCATAAAATTTTCCGTGTTAAGTTTTCTGCCTGAAGGGAGGGAAAAAAAACTTTTAAAAATATTTGATTTAATGAGCTTATCAAGGAAATGAGAAAGTTTCCATGCATATTTTTTTTGTTAAATTTTGCATTGTAAATCTTCTACTGGCTTAGGATTTAATTATTTCTCTTATATGAATATTTATTTCCTTTTAAGATGGTGCATGCAGAACATTGGTAACCTTTATGTTTTTTGCCAACGGAATCCTTTGTCACTGACTAGAACACTTGATTGAGATAGTGACCAAAATATTCAATCCAATTACCAAAACATTCAATCCAATTTTCTTTTTCCCTTTTCATGTTCTTCTTCTTTCCTTCATTTCCTGCAGGAAAAATACGAAGAAATTATTGCTTCAATTGCTGAGATGGAGAAGAGGATGGTTATGGCGGAGACGACGCTGGAAGCCACCTTACAGTACCAATCTGGTCAAGTGAAGGCACATCAATCTCCAAGGTATGCAAGTCAACTCAACTTCAAGGGCTTTTCTATTCATAACAAAGTCGATATTCAAGCACCAAACAATAAATTTTACTTTCATCCTATTGTTGTCATCATCTCAGAACTTATCCATGTATAGGAAATGTAACAGATATTTAGGTGTGATTTTTAGAAATCCATTTTTGGTGCCTTATTATCAACATTTTTCTCTTTAGATCTGTGCATGTGGAAGGTTCATTCACAAAAGCAAATCAGGAGGTTGCACCGGATATGCCGACAAGAAAGATCAGCTTGCTTTCCCGGCCATTTGGGCTTAGTTGGGGTGACAAGAACAAGGTAAGCCTTCAATTTGATTCACTAGCTTACTGCATAGGCACTGCTAGGTACCGATGGAGATTGTATTATAATTGAGGTATATAGCAATGATGCGGGTACATGTTGACTAAAAGCCCATTGAAACCACCACACATTTATACATTATTTTCTGGAATGCTTATTTTCTAGAATTTAGGTTTGTTTTATGGAAAATTATAAATCTTTGAATTTTTTTTCCAAAAGAGCCTCATGGGTGGGAAATATTGTACCAATTTTAAATGTGATGTTGATTTTCCAGGATTTTCCTTGGTTTTTTATTCTCATGATTTCAACTCTCGAACCACACCACCATACCACAATGGGCCAACACCACTACTATACCACAACCACCTCCACCTCCACCAATACCATCACTATAGCACAACTACCACTACTACGAGCACCATAACCCAACCACCGCTGCCACCATCACCACCGTAGCACATCCAACACCACATAAGTTACGCACGGCTACCTCCACCGCCACCACCATATCTTAACTACCACTGCCACTCTCAGGCCACAACTTACACCCTTCTCCACCAATGCCACTACAACCACAACCCCGACCATTTCTACAACTACAACTACGAAGTCAACCGCCACCACAGTTGGATTGTCAACCCAACTGTAATCATCGCTCAAGACAAATATTTGATCATTTGAAAATTAATTTCCATTACACAACCAAACAACATAAATTGCTTAAAGGAAAATAAAAATCTTTGAAATTTTATTCTCATTAAATCGTTTTTCCCTTGAATATTTATTTTCCGCGAAACAAAAGAGCCTTCTTAAAAAAAATCAAATCAAATCCAGTAACAATGGAAGCGCATGAAGAAAAAAGGGCTCCATATGAATTTGAAAGCTCAACCTGACAAACAAAGACCAGTCTTGATCATCACTCCAACCCCAGGAGACAATCACTCCCTAGCACTTCCATTGGCCCAGCAGGTTTATACCCACTGTTAAGTTTGTGGGCCTTTAGACTAGACCCAGTTAACCTTCAAAGCCAACAAGTTCATTCCAATCCAGACCCATCAACTGAACTGCCCTGGTGCCTAAGCAGCCTTTGTGTCTGCTATAAAACTTCATTTTGATTATTTATATTTGTTTGACTCGTAGATTAATATTGCTAATTGCACACATAATTTTTGTTTCCGTCTGCTAAAACACTTCATTTTCATCCAGTTTTTCCATTTCATCGTCTAGTTTCCATTTCTCCATCTAATTTAAACCTCTTATCTAGAAACAGCTTATCATAATTACCTGAGAGCATTTCATAGATTGGTGATGCACTTAATGTTCCTACCATTAGTTTGATTACCCTCAGTTTTTTTGATTTTCCAAACTAATCCCACCTTTTTCTGGAACAGGAGAAATCAAATACGGTTGAGAACTCCAGTGAAGAAAAACCCCCTAACAATGGACAGAGCCTTGATAATAGATGAGCAGTATAAGCTTATCACCCCCTAACAATGGACAGAGCCTTGATAATAGATGAGCAGTATAAGCTTATCACCTTGATAAGTAATGGCATTGCCACTTTCTGGAGCGGCATAAGACCAAAAAGAGTGGCCTTCTTCCCGAGCTCCAAATCTGTAGAAAGCTATCAAACATGATCAAAACAGTACCCACATGTACATTGCCGCTGCTCGGACAAGTACCACCATTCATTCTTCCAGATTGAACAGTTTTGTCGATCTTTTTGATTGTAATTTCTCAGACAGCTTCCCTACATAAGCACATGCTCATCCATTACTTGATCACTTAAAATAATCCAAGTGCAGATAAGAATGAAATAACTCAGAATCCAATGGATCAGTCTTCCTATATTCTTTAATCTTTTATCATTCCAATAATTTTCTTATTCCGGTTTATTATTCAAAATAATTGCATCTAAGCTGACTGTTGATTAGTATATATGGTAAACAAATAATTGTCGTGCAGGTCTTATTTGGAATAATGTTGGTCTCCTGCTCTGTAGACAATGTGCATGTTCAGACAGAGTATGCGATCTGTTCAGTCTTTTTCTATCTCCTTGTTTAATCGACGTTAATCATGAGATCCAGCGACGGTGTTTTTCTAACCGAGCAGGACGAGTCCAAACTGCATTTTGTTTGCTCTTTGAATAATGGATGTATTATCAATTTCGTCATCAAGGACGACCATTGTGCTCAAAATTATTGGTTCACATTATGACACTTGCACTCAGTAAAGCCAAATGTTCGTCTATGAAACATCGTGAGCAAGCCATGGTCCACACTTGATAATGAATATGCCTTGGATTATGCAAAGCCGCTTTCAAAGAATTTTATCATCTCGGGTTCGTACGCTAAGGATGGTGTGTTTTTGATAATGCTATACTTCGCATGCTGGTCTGCCATGTATATCTTGATTGCAATTCTCATTTTAGTGATATCGAGAGACTATTAAGGGATTGTGTTCAGTGTATGATGATCAGTTTATGCAGCTACGCGTTGTTATTAGGTGGGAAGCATTGAATTGATATTTGAAGTGCGTGCATAGTGGTTGAGTTGCAGAAACTTCACGCCTTTTTTTTTCAGATGCATCTTAAACTCTGATCGTACAACAGATGACAGATTTTCCCTGAATTATCTAACAGAATATCTATTGAAACAGATAGTGTTTATGTATTTGTTAGCTTGGAAATGCCACAGGATCGCCATATGGCACACTTAAAGCAACAACAGTAGGATACCATGAAGAATTTTGTTTTGCCACAAGGCAACTTAAAAGAATTGACATAATAGAATACTGGAGAATTTCTTCATCAATTATCTCTAAGTAATGAGATTTAGTCATTTAGATTAAGACATTTGGTCATTTAGAATGCTCGCTTGATGCTCTTAGCCGCTTACTCTTTTCTAGAGCTTTTGATATCGCGTAAAATATCAATTGTATGAATGCATTTTGATAAAAACAGTCCACTTTGACCTTCCCCAAATCTCAACTTACAACAATTGCAAATCACATCCCATAACTTTTTAAGGATTAATGTACTTAACTCCAACAACAGAGTTCAAAATGCTTTGATTCTTTGTAAAATCCTGAATCTTCTATAAGCATAAAACACTGATTGCAACCATAATCTCTGGATAAAATAATTCCTTTTTCATCTCTGAAAGTATTTTCATATGGCAAAATAGAAACAGATCAAAAGGGCTTCTTGCCTGACTCTTAACTAACGAGCTTATATGGACTGAAAATTGCAAGGAAACATCCAAGTGTGAACTGTAGAGAAGTGGCAACTACATACAATGAACCAATCTCCATGTACACCAAAGAATGGGAAAAAACTCAAAACACAGAGTGGTCGTGGAAGTACACCTGGTATCTGGAATGATGCAAAATTCGATAACCAGGGGAACCACCATACCACCATCCAAAAAAGTGCCTAAGCAGGCTCTGGGTTGTGATTTCACGTGATCTATGACAATATAGCCATTCGTCGAAGGAAATTGACATCTGCTTAAGCTGAACTCAATTCTTGTGGTTTAAGTGCTTATGTTCTGCTCTCTCTGTCAGAACCAGTAGCATGGTTGAGTCGCTTATCACTGTCCCTTCTTGTTCGAGATGCAGATGAAATTGACCGGGTGTTTTGAATTGGCTGAGTCTCAGGGTCGTACATTTGCGAAGCAAGATAAGAAAGAGCTGTGACTACATCTGCAATGAGCGGCCGCATAGTGGGCTGCTCCTGCACGCACATTGCAGCAATAGCAAGTGCTTGGTACAAGCCCCTCGCAGGGTACTGACCCTGGAGCATTGGGTCTGCCATCTGTGAGAACTTTCTTCGATCTTTAAACAATGGTCGTGCCTGCAGTCGAATCCAAAAGAAAACGTTCAAAAAGATGCATAAAAATGGAGTATTTTATTGCAACTAAGGAATGGTACTTCTTTTCCTTTTTCTTCTCTCACATTTGTACAATGTACACTCACTTTAAATATGGATGTTACAATATCTTCGACACAAATTTTTACTAGCGCTTGAGATGAAATCAATATGATCCATCAGAAAACTCATTGCACCAGTATATGAAATAGGGAACTTGCATGATTTAGGATCTTTGACCTGACTATTTTGTTATCTCGGTTTTATTAGCCTTTTAGGATTGAGAAACAAAAGAAGATGTTGCTTATAGAATTATGGCAAAATGGTTTAAAGGATACTCATGGAATACCAAGTGACTGACAGTTTCTCGTCATTTCAGAAAATAGCATAGGGTACAAGACCAGCTATATTTATTGGGCCTATTGTTGGGCAACAATTAAGAAAAATGTGCATGAACTTCGTGCAACAAAGATAGGACACTGACATGTACGAGTGCTATGACATGGAGACTTCATGTAGCACATTAGGAGTAAATGCTGACAGACAGTTGAGACTTGAATGTTTTGACCGCATTCAGTGTCTGCCACGATTAGTTCCAATTAGATAGAATTTATTGGTAAAATGTTTCAGAAGAGCACAGAGGATATCAAGAAAACCATGGAATTAAAGCGAATATAGCTTCAAACACAATAAGCTTACTAAAAGATATGGATCTTGATAGAGCTGACTGAAGAAACATGATACATTTAGCCGACTGGCATAAGGTTGCACTGATGTTGTTAGCAGTTGCACCAGATGGGAATGTACTTCGGAGCCAATGCATGATGACATTGGTGATTATCAGCTATACAGTCTATTTGGTCAACTCGGAAAACCATGATGGTTGATGGCTCCATGCTTTTTTTTAAAGGTTAATTAAGGTTTTCTCCATGGAGAAACAATAAAAAGGGAAGTGGATGGGGCCATGGCAGTCCTAGAGGATGTGCTTTAAGAGGCATAAAGCTCCACCGACTAAATAGCTAAGGTGCACCTTATTATGCATGCTCAAATACAAATACAAAAAGTGACAAACAGAAAAAGAATAAATGGAAGGAAATTTCTTACCCATGCAACCAAATTGTGCTCCCCTGCAGATTTGGAATTGTCTATGGCTTTCCTTCCGGTCAAGATTTCCAAAAGCACAACCCCAAAACTATAAACATCTGACTTTAATGTAAGCTGACCAGTCATAGCATACTCTGGTGCACAATACCCGTAAGTGCCCATCACTCTTGTTGAGACATGAGTATTATCCCCAACCGGACCCAATTTTGCTAAGCCAAAATCAGACAGCTTAGGACGATATCCTTCCCCAAGCAAAATGTTGGAACATTTTAAATCACGATATATAACAGGTGGATTTGCCTTATCGTGCAAATATTCCAAACCCTTCGCTGCACCAGCCGCAATTTTCATTCTCATATTCCAATCGAGTCTTTTCTTATCAGGTGGAAGGTCTGTTAAAATGAGAATGCAACAATAAATCATATTCCACTTAAGAATACAAAACAATAAAAAGTGTGTGGGTTTGATAATGTAAAATACCATGTAAATGGTCTTCTAAAGATCCTAAAGGCATGTACTCATAAACCAGAAGTCTCTGATCCCCATCAGCACAATATCCTATCAGATTAACCAGGTTAGGGTGGTGAAGCAAACTTAACATCAATACTTCAACAAGGAATTCTCTATTCCCCTGTAAACCATTGCGATCAAGTTGCTTGATAGCCACAATCTGCATACAAAAGCGCAACATATGAACAATTTACCCAATAGTATACAATAAAGTTCGAAGTTTGATATTAAAGATACACACTCATAAGTAAAGAAAACATAAATAACCAATTACAAAAGTCTCTAAAAACATAAAGATACACACAAACAATCTCAGCTAAGCTCAACTAACCTGGTTGGTACCTTCCAGTCTCCCTTTATAAACTCTGCCAAAACCTCCCTCCCCCAAAAGACAATCAGCTCGGAAATTCTTCGTAGCAGCCGCCATTTCACGAAAAGAAAACGTCTGAGCCGCGATATGATTAGATTCCCCATTGTTGGTAACCTCCTTCTTCACACTCAATGAGGAATTTACTTTCAGCTTTTCTGAAAATTTAAAAAACACCAAAAAAAAAAAAACAAGGGAAGAACAATCTAAGAAGCCAACAAAAACAATAGAAGATGACAAAAATTCAACAGCATTCCTTGTTTTCGATTCATAACACGAGGTAACAAAATATATAGAATACCCATCTCACATTAAAGCTAAGAATAGAAATCACCCATAAAAGGACAACGCCAACATACATGAAGGATTTGAGCTTGGATTTTTCCAATCATAATAAACAAACAAAAACCCTATAGCCCCACTCGTACATACAAGCGTTCCACCACATTCATCTCATCATAGAAAACCATTAATTGCAATCATCAAGATCCATTGTCATTCAAGTCGTCAAATACAGTATTTTCTCAGAAACCCAATCACATTCTACAAAGATTAAGCCTTAACAATCATCAAGACTACATTTCTAGTTTTTGAGATATGATCAATCCCTATTTTTCATCAAATTTGCAACTTTGTACTCCAAAGAGGACATTTTTATAATCAACTACCTGCAAAAACTATATGAACTATAGACTAAATGAAGATCAACAACCCAAACTATCAGCTAAACCTAAAAACTCAAAAAAGAAAAAAACCATAAAAATCATCACTTGCATAACCCATTCTTTTCTTTTGAATCCAAGTGAACAAGTAATGCAGAAACTCAAAATGGGTACTTGAGAAATGGTTCAAGAAACCAACTTTAGATCCATTTACAACAAACCCAAATCACTTAAATGCAGAAAAAGCCACCCCAAGAAAATAAAAATGATAAATTTGGAAATGGGATTTGTTCAAATTAGAGTAGAAACCATACCTGAATGAGTGGGTGGGATCTGATCATCTGATTTCTTCTTGTTCTTTGATTTCTTTTGGGGTTTTCCAGAACAAAGAAACCACCCCATAGTTTCAATGACAAGAGTTAGTACTACTTTGAGAGAAAAAAGGAGACAGCAAAACCAGAGAGAGAGAAAGACCAATTAAAGACGACAGAGGAGAGTAGGGTCCCTTTTATATATTTTTTCCCCCTATTCATTTACTGAATTTTTTATATAATTTTTAAAAAAAATAAAATTTGAAGAAAAAAAGAGCTGGAAAATTTTGTCAAAATGTCTTGATAGCTGGTCCAGGTAGGCATAGGTGAACTACAGTGTTGTTTTTTCAACTGAGCCCTTTTAGGCGGCGAGGAAACGGGCGAGGGAGGGAGTGCAACCCTTCATCTCTATCGAGATTTGCAAAAACATGCATTTCGAAGGAAATGAAAGGGCACACCCCCTTTCTAGCCCATTTCCTCGCTAGTTCCCTCGCCATTTAGAATTCAATTTCAGAAATTTTAGATATCGAGGAAATGAGCGAGGGAAATGAGGTGGAGGAGATGGAAACCGTTCACTTCCATTAGAATGTGTGCATTGACTTTTTGCGCGCGCATCCTGAGAAGGACGAACGATTTCCACTCCATCCACCTCATTTCTCTCGCTCATTTTCTCGACAGCTAGCAGAGCTCTTTCAATTTTAACTTTTGAACTAACGCTAATTCTAAGGGACTAGGAAATGCGCGTAGGAAATGCGCGAGGGAAGATGAAGAAGAAGTTTGACGACATTGATATTGACATTGGAAACAAGGAGGAACGTCTCTGCTTTTTAGTGGGATTAGGATTTGAAATTTTGAAAATTGGTCAACTGTTTTTTGACCTTGTGGTGATGAGTGCCTAAGTGAGGGTAAAAAAATAGGTCAGATTCAGTCTTAAAAATCTATTAATGCAATACTATTCAACTAATGATGACAAATAAAGTAATCGAAAATCCTAGTTAATTTGCACTAATATTCGCTTTACAAATTTTCATATATACTCTAGCCAGTCTTGTTTGTTAGTATTTTTTGGATTTTTTTTTTACACTTCTATTCCTTATATAGACAGTGTTTTAGAGAAAAATGATAAAAATATTTAAAAAAAATACTAACAAACATGACTAATTAGACTTACTCCTGTTAATAGATATACGAATTGGAGTAAATGGTGCATCTGATAGTATAGTATAAAAAAAATGGATGACTCGCATTATCTATGGTAGCATTCACTATATTGATGGTGCTTTTACCGACGAGGACACTATAACATTCTTATCCGAATTTTCACACGAAGTGTCTTTTTTGTTTCCTTTGGGTTTAAGAAATCAAATCCTTATCGCAATGTGAACCCATTAAAAATACTTTCTTATAAAGTCTTCCAGAATTTTTTTTTTTTTTTTTTCTTTTTTCCTTATAGCGAAACTAAATAACAAGAAAGATGATTGTTTGCATTAAAAAAAAGTCAGTAATAAATAGCAAAATCTAATACAACTTTCTAACCCTAAACAAATAACAAAGATTTCGTATTGTACATATACCAAGTTCATCCAACCCGTTCCGTACAACAATAACTCGCATTCATGGTAGACTACCGTCTCCATCTACTCGAATTCAAAAGAGGAAAGGTAGTCTATATTGTTTCGATTTTGCCTTTTGGTTTTGAATCCTATTTCATTTCAAACTCTATCTAATGCAACCTTTGCAAATGAACAATGATCAACATTACCAAATAGAAAGACTATAAGAAGGTCAAGTAATGTAGAGCTAAGGTTATGAAGGGGACCTCACCCAAAATTGTGTCATGTCACAGACAACACTGTTATGTCCAGCCTGCCCACAGAACAGGATAAACCCATTTTTCCTAACTAAAACATCTTCTTCCTTCCCTCCTAACTGTTGTTGTGTGGTGGTGGCATGCGTAAGAGATTTGATGGAGAAATCAACAAGAACACCATCTACCATTTTCACCATTCGAATTTCAATAGTTTAAATAAATAGGAATGGCAACGGGTTCGGTTTGAATCACTAGTGAACACTCCAACACGTTGATAAGATGCAAAACTAAATCCGCTCCATTGTCATACCTAATTTTTACTGATGTCCTTCTATATCGCAAAACTATCTTTCCCACTTTTCCTATAACATATTTAGGGCATTTGAATGAGTAAACCATTGATTCAATGCTTACCATTCAGTATGGTTCTATAATTAGGCAAAAATCTAAAATTGCATCCAACCCTGTCATTGGGTGCGCATCAACATCAATGGGGTGTTCATTCATAGGACAAAAAAATGTGTTCCATTAGTGATACCCAACCTTGCCTGCAAACCTAATCCATTTCAGTCCTAGTCAAACCAATGCCATGAATATTATATCAAGAAGATTAATAAATAGTTTCTTGATAAAAAAAACACACACACATAAAATATATATATATATATATATTATTTAATCGATCTTTCGTAGCATTATTACAACTCATCATACCAAGTTGTAGGGTTAGAAATTTTTTAATTTTTTGTTTATTTAAACAAGTCACTACTAACATAAAATGCCGCCGGTTCGATTTGAACTTGCGACATGTGATTCTATTTGTCACACCTCTACCAACTCAGCTAATACATCTTTGACTGCTACACTTTTTAGCCGAAAACCATAAATTTGTTTTGGTAATATATGTGACAATGTTTGTATCAAACATGAATCAATTTTGGAAGAAAGTTGGAATAATGTCTTTGTTAACGTAAACAGGCCAGATTGGATTTTCTCTATAATCTCACAACACTGCTTCCCCAAACAAACAATTTGGTACTTCTGCTTCTCCATCTAAAGAAGGAATAATTAGGGTTGTGGTTGTTTAATTTGGTCCTCTTTTTATTTGAATTTAAGGGAATATTTTAAAAATAAAAAAAAATAAACCACATTTCGCGCTTATAAAATCACATACATTATTTATTTTGAAATCTTAGTTTGGTATTATAAAACATAATTAATTCTTTAAATATCTGTCAATCTCATCACACCTGGTTTAACTAATCCTATTTATTATAATCAACCATTCCATAAATAATGTACCTAATCAATCAGGTATTTGAGCAATCAGATTTCTTCGTCGAGGAGACAACGGACTATGCGAATGAGCCAACACGTGGAAACTATCGACCTAGAAAACATATATCATAATCCACATGACCGTATCGAGGTCAATGATATCGATGAAGGATCGAAGATGATAACATAGTTAAAAGATTTTACTAATAACACAATTAAGTGACAATCACTAGTAAACACACCAGCCTACAATCATCAGAAGCAATTTTTAAACAATGTAATTAGATATCAAGTACATGTGGATAGAGTTGATTAACAGAGCTTATAAGTATCATTATCTATGAAATTTATTATAATTTTATTACAAGGTCTTTGTCTCAAAGTGTTGAACAAACTAACAACCATGATCTTTGTACAGAGATTTCAATCTTGCTAGAGTTTACACGTATTAGAAATGTTTGATTGATTAAAACCTTTAAGGTCTTGAACTAGTTTAGTGGTTATGAAAGATAAGTAAGTTAAACAAACACGCAAAAATAAAATAAAAAAATAATAATTGATTTCTCAATCAGGAATTGAAGAAGATTCTATTCGATGACGCATAAGAAGCGAAAAACATGAGCCTACGCTTAACCAAAAAAAAAAAAAAAAAGAACTGGAAGACACCTAGTTTATCGGGTGAGCCAAATGTAATCAACCCAACCAGGGGCGGATCAACTGGAGGCAGGGGCAGTCGTCCCCTCAATTTTCAAAATATTTTTAATAAATATTTAGCATTACAAAAAGTCAATTATCTAATTTTATAATGTTTAATGTAATATGATTATTATTAATTCAACCATTTTTTTATGTTTTTATTGGTGCAGTGGTTGGAAGTTTACTATCTTTATTACCTTTTTTTTTCAATGTAATTTTATTAATAATTGCAAATATAAAAAAATCTTTTAGTTTAATAAAAACTTATTTTCGGTCCTCTTGAAGTATATGATTTTTTTTAAATTATTTTCAAAGCATTTTTTATTAATAATTGCATACATAAAAAATTGTTTGGTTTAATAAAAACTTATTTTTGGTCAACTTGGAGTATATGATTTTTTTTATGGCTATTGACAATTATTATTTTTGTCATTGTGACATACCCGTGCGTATTTGTTTTCAATGCAAATTTATACGTAATTAAACACGCATAAAAAAATGAAATGTTTGTTCACAAGTGGTATAAAACTTTAAAAAAATTTGAAATTAATATTTAAAATATTAACTATATAAATTAATAAAAATATATATCATTAGCCAACTCATACAAAATTTGAGTCATATAAACCATTGTTTTCTATGAAATTGTATTAAGATCTTATTATTTTTGCAAATTTCATATTTTTTAAGCTTCAACTAAATATTTATCCTAATTATTTTGTGATTTTATTTATATATTTTAGTTATTAGGCTCATTTGCCCTTGCTAATATTATCGATATTGTGACCTTATTTTTTGACTAAAATTGGACTATACTGGATTCAATTTGATATATGCAATGTATTTTTTATAGTTGCATTTTCTATTAGCTATTAGCTATTAGCTCATGTTTGAACTTTTTTTTGGCTTTACCCTTGATAACTACTATTATCAATTAATAATTATGAAAATTCAAGAGAGTCATGCCTCTAGCCCCAAGGGAGGTTCTCCATTAACAGAGGATTATCCAAATCAAACTCCATGGAGTGGTGTTCTTCAAGGCTTGTTAATAGAGGATTCTTTTCAAGAACTCAAAATCTCCTAGATCCCCTTTCTCTCTCCTAAAAAGTGCCAAAGAGTCTCCCCTGACGCGTCTGGCTCTCTAGACGCACACAATAATTATTTGCCATTTCGCCCCCCCTTAACTAAAACCTTGAATCCGCCACTGAACCCAACTAAACTCGTAAATCTTCGGGTCTGTTTGGTTGCACGAAAAATAGACATGAAAATTGAAACCGTTTTCGTGGATCCAATTATGAGATCTCCCCCTGGGACTTGGATTCCCATGAGTAGTGGGAAAATAGTCTTATGAATTATCAATTTCAACCAACCAAACAATGAAATTTGTGTAACAAGGAAAATGAATTCCGTTTTCCATGAAAAATGGCTAACCAAACAAACCCTTGATAAAAATGAAAATAAAATTGATATCGATCCGTTTGTTTATTATAAGTGCTCATTTAAGATTATTTAAGATGACATTATGACGAATTTGGCGTAAAATTGCAGATTCTCTGCTTCTCATGTATGCATTTTTTTTTCTCAGTTAATTTCATTGTGCTTATGAGACTGTTAATCTACACTAGTTAGTGCTGTTAGGACTAAGTTCACCTCTATCACCATCGGCCATCATTTCACCCTCTCGTGATTACCAACATCATTATCACCTTTGTCTCCCTTCGCCACCACCACCATGCTTTTCTATCCTTTCCCTATTGCCTTGAAATACTGATCAATGGAAAACCTCAAACCCTCCCCTGAAAAACTCTGAGGCTGGACTAATCTCCCGGCGCAGACACCGTGGAAACTGACTCAAAAACTCCCATATCAGACAATATCCACACCCTAAATTTCAGTTTAAGTTTGTTCCAAAGAAATGGCCCTCTGATAAAGTTGGGGTGTTCTTCAGCAAACGAGGTTTGTTCTAAAATTCTGCAGGTGTGCCGACAGTAGGTCCAACACTGATCAACAAACTATACAGGGTGCAGCTGGATATACAATTTCTAAATGGTTTTTTTTTTTTTTTTTCATTTCATGGTCCATGAAGGTCAACAGCCGAGTCAGATAACTTCTGCATAGACTATACCCAGTTTCACCTGTGCATGAAAGAAGTGCTCACGATGTTGGATACTTTGGTCACAAAATATTTCAATACATGATGAAGATCAACCCAGCAACAACATTCTCTTCTTTGCTATAAGTTTCAGTACATGTAAACTTTTCACTACTTAGTGAAGCTTCAGAAGATCCTTGAAACAAAATTTTCAGACTTGTTTCATGATATGTAAAAGGTTTTCACCATATTCAGTGAGACGCCAGCTTAAAAATAGCTGAAGATCTCCCTTTTGTGGGATGGTGACCTTTTCGGGAGAACAGCCATGAAGCACATACAGAATAAGTTTGTATTATTAGAGTTCTCACACAGGATCTGCATTTCTACTCACCATACTTCACTCACCAGATTTTCTTTCTTCTTGCCAATCAAATCAAACTCCAATCTGAACATGTCCTAGTGTCAAGTCACATGCCTGTGACAACAAGGGTGTGATTAGCAATGGGTATCGAAGTTTGTGTTCATAAGTTAACCAATCGCACATACTGACCTGTGTCATGGTCAGCTGCTATGCTAGCTTGTTTCTGCTTTGGTTTCAACCTGAAAAAGGAAAAGAAAACTGATAATACAGTGAAATGACCATATACGATTTACATGGTCGAATTTTGTTTTGCTAGCATTTTGATCAATAATGACATTTCCATGATGCTAGTTTGTAATGTAGGGTTCCCGAATATTAGATTTTCATTGTGTTTCTCTTGCAACGGAAAACTTTCATGGGAAGATCCATGAATGTTCACTTGATTGCACATACGACTCCATGGAAGCAATTTTCACTCTTTTCTCATCCCCATGAGAAATTTATTCTCATACCTCCCATAAATAAATGAATGTCTCCTGGAGACGAGAAAAAAAAATGCTCAAGAATCATTTTTAGAAGCGTCAGTGGCCTCTATATGATGTGCATTTGCAATTTTTTCCAAAATGCAACCCAATATCCTGACTAAGATGATTGTACTATCTCAGAAGTGAGCTATCATCATGCTCATCCTTGAATTCAGTGTTTACCCTAAAACTTGAATGCATAATTATGATGTGATTACCTTCTTTTTCAAGCATCTCTCTTCCCGCTTCTGGATGAACTTGTTCATGCCAGCTTCAGTCCTGCAGTTAATTTTTTCAATCACTCTCCTATTCTCGCTTGCCAAGATTGACACGGTCTCCGCCTTTTCCAGGTACCATATTTTCGCTTTTTCAAGTCAGTTCCTCCTGGACTAAACATCACAGTTGCTTTCATTCAGCACATTGCTTCCACGTTTACTGCCTGATCCACTGCCGCTTGAGCTATATTTTTCAACAGTAACTTCAGTAGGCTGGTTGAACACATTCGATGATCCGGATTGCACGGCCAACTTTAGTCATATCTTGCGACTGCTCTTCCTGTGTTTCATGCACTACGCTGGTGATAGTAATGATGGTGATGATGGTGGTGTTGGACTTGGATTTTTGCTTAGCTCCTCTTGGTTTCTCCACAAAATGTTAACTGCTACTTCACACCCTCTTCAGGGAATAGCTTGCTGAGAGAGATTTGTCGGGCCAATTCAGCACAGACTGGAAGGAGAAGACATGTCAACCCATTGTTTATGGATGCATTCTTGTTAATACCAGCTGATCTCGTTGGAGCATTTGTGGTTATGGTGCCCATGTCATTTTCATTACTACACTCATGTGTCTGCTGGTCAGGAGTGTTATTTAAATTATAGGAGAACATCTTTTCGATTGTTTCCTCACTGTCTCAGAGTTACTACCAATTGGAGTATGACTTTCCACATCTCCACTGGAAGTATGATTCACAATATTGTATCTGCCAATTGCAGTGTTTACAAGACATGAACTTCCAAGTTTGTTTCGTATCTAGTTTCGGTATAAATAAAAATTGAGGTTCACAAACGTACCTCAAGAAGTTTTGGAAGATTAGAGCATCTCATGACATTGGCGACTATCACAAAAGTACGATCTGTACTTCAATATTCTTGTCCTTTTTACATTCACTCAACTGATGTTGGATCATTAGCATCAGAAATTGCCTTTATCTCTGCTTTGTGAAACTTTGGTAAACAACGCCCTTCGAGCCAAATTTTCTGCTTGGGTATCAAGATTGTTGCTAATAGTACCTTTGAGATCACCGGCTAGCTGTTTGAGTTTATTCATTGGATCCTCATTCTGAAGTTCCACCAACTCTTTTTTCAGTTGCTCAATGTCTCTCTTTGGTTCAACGTGCAGACAGCTTATCATGTTTTTCTACCTTAAGGTTACAAAGATTCCATGCTTTATCTCTTGAATTTCAAAGTCTGTCTCCATTGCAACATCAGCTGCACATAAATTTAGTGAAGAAATGTACTAAGATTAGTAAAAATGTGGCTTTTTGTGGGAAAAGTAAAAGAAGCGGTTGACCAAAACCAGGCAACTACAGTCACAGTAAGAAATTTAAAGGCATACCTTGAAGTCGTTCATCGTCTTTACAACACTCCAGTCGTGATTCTAGGCATTGGATTCATTACCACATGCTTTGGTTCTTGGATGCATAACCTGGGCACAGGTGCTGTCAGCAGGAACCAATTCGTTGCATGGTAATGTTGAAAGAGGAATGTCAACATCTGCTGCTGACTTCCTCCAGGAGCTCTGAAAACCAAAGACAAACAAACAAATAAAAGTCTACTCTATCATCTCGTTAATGCTTTTGGTTATTTCTTCTAATAAAGAAAACACTATTTTATTTCATGTTATATTAACAACAAACCTTTTCTCATCAAATTCTTATATTAATGTACAAATAAATCGTATCATTCATACTTAGCTAGCTTGGAACAGTTCCATTTCTACATTTCATTTCATATGCCTTCATGATGTAATTTCCGCATGCTAATTTTCTAGTTGTTTAAAGGTATTCATTATGGGGCAAAAAAATCAATCATGACCAGATAAAAAGGCTAACAACTGCAAGTGCACCTACTGGGCATGTATCAAAAAGGTATGAAATTGTTACAAAAGAAGTAGTATGTCTCATACCTGAGTGCTATTGTCATTGCCAACATCCATCTCGTAAATTCAAGTCAGTGCACTCATTTTCGCTCCCATTATTGCTGTCAGTACTGTTGCCTCAGACTCTTTAACATTATTTACCTTTGCAAGCCTTTAGTATTTACACCACTTTCACTTCCACTATTACTATCGCTGAACGAAAAATACCAAAGAAATATGCAGGTGAAAATGCAATATTAACTGTGATTAAAAAATCCACTATAGTCAAATACAAGATGAACTAAGTTAATAATAATGGTAATGAAACAAGAGATTAATGAAAGTCTAGCTATATAAGCAAAATAAGTAATCAATACATATGAGGAAAGAAATATTAGAGGATTGTCCACCTCTAAAAAAAAAAAAAAAAAAATAACGACTCACACTGTGGCATCTCCTCCAAACGTGCTGCCACAGGATTTTGAGCTCGTTCTTTCGAACCGGCTTCACCAGAAAACTGACAGCGCCCTTTGACAAACACTTCCACACAAGAACCTCAGGGTCAGTGCAGGACATCACTGCACAAGTATGAAAAGAGCTATAGCACAAGGAATCAACTAAGTAGAACTTCATCACAGCAAAGTACCAATATCCACAGAAAGTACTGAAAAGGTGCAAGGAAATTTACTTACTGATAACAGGAATATTCTTGCAACCCTCAGTGTTCATAATCTTGCATAGAAGACCGATGCCAGATAAATAAGGCATGTCTACCTCAGTTAAGACCAGATCAATGTGATTGGTTGTATCCATTAAGATTTTCCATGCTTGTAGTCCATTGTGGCAGCAGTAACTGCCAAGGCACAATACAACAGAGCAGAATTGAAATGAGAAATCTGT
>QNQO01003882.1:0-41118 GCA_003290165.1 Berberis thunbergii | reverse complement strand
AGAAACGACTTGGCTTGTTGGCTTGAGCTGACAGCTGACTGGCACCTTACGAACTAGTCGAGTATACGTGGTAAAAAGACTTCAGTCTTCATCTTATGGGTTGAGAACCATATGTTTTCACCCACCTTGAATGGTATCTCCAGAGCAAATTCTTTGTCCTCATTTGTGAATTTGAAGAGTAAGTAATTCTCTATCAGAGGTAACTTCAGAGTGACCGACCTTTCAATCTCCATTGTCTCTCAATTGTAGTCTTCACATAACTGAATAGAAGTGAATGGGAGTCATCTCAAGATCAGATAAAGAGCCCCAAGGATTAAACTCAATGAGGGTGTTTGTTTTTTTAAGTGCTTAGAAGCTAACTTTTAACTGGAGTTAGAAGTTCTGAACAAGCTTATGAATGAATTGTTTGTTTTGTTTCTGAATGAGCTGCTGATTAAAAGCTATAAAATTAAAAGGTGTTTTTTTTAGGTGCTGAATGGAAACTGTTTAACAAATTTGCCCCACTGAGCTGAAAATTTTATTATATAAATATTGTGCTTAAAATCATACCCAATAATTATTCAAATCCTAGAGAATTTTACAATACCTTTCATTTCAAGAATATCGAAATATGACCAAAGATGAAAAAAAAGTAAAAAATATACATGAGAAGGAGAGTTGGAGAGATGAAGAAAAACTTGAAAATAAAAAGAAAGAAACACAAAGATGAAGGAAAGAAAGAAGAAAATTTCTTAATGAGTCTTTGTGAAGGTAGATAGAACCACAATGCATGGTGAAGAGAATGAAAGCGTGCTGTCAAAATTTAGCCCTACTTATTTTTAAGAAGATGGGGTAGCAATTGTCATTACAAAATTATACTAAGGTTATTATTGGAATACTTTTTGACTCAATACTCAGTGATAAGTGATCAACAACTTCCTGTTGCTTACTACAATCCGAAGTAGAACTTCTGATCAGAACTAAAAACAAACACTCTAAAGAAGGTGGTCCACTTCTTATTAAGACTTTTGACTTCATTCAGAAGCAAAAACAAACACAAGTCAAACTGATAAAAAACATTGGCCCATCACCAATTTTAACTTTAATTTTTATTTATTTATTTTTTCTATTGGAGTTTTGTTCATTGTTGCTACTGCTCTGTTCATTGCGTAGTCTTCACCAACATCGATTAGGATTCTGCTTTGTCTTAAGCTTCTTCTTGTTTTAGAGAGTGAGTGTGAGATTAGAGAAAATTTCACTATTAAAAATTTATGGTTTGATAAAAATTTTAGGGAAATAAGCTTTACTTTGATTTAACCCATAGTAAGGGCAAAAGGGTCTGAAAAATATTTTTGACCAGTCATTGACGTGGACTTAACAGTTCCATCAGAAAACGAGGGTTAGACTCATATTGTTTTCAAAACAAGGGTCAAACTTTAATAGGTATAAACTAATGGGTGTCAAACTCAAAAAAACCACTTTTATTATGAATGATTATGCTTTTATGTTATTTATTTTTTTGCCCGCCATAATTTGGTTATTGCATTCAACGACTACAAACCCCATTAACTTATCGTGAACTCAGTAACTTGCATAGATGTAGCAATAAGGTAAAACAGGCGTGTGCTGCTCGTAAGCTTTGCATAACACAAGAGTGGACTTTCCATCTAAATAAATTGAACTATCTTGTGGTAGGAATAGTCAGAAATGCGTTTATTCCAAATCACCCAACAAATGGAAATAAAGGAGTCAACGTATTTATTTATTTATTTTATGAGCGATTTTTTATTTATTTTTTTATTAATCCATACCCGAAGACTAGATGATTGACCCTATAGGGTTAATAAAACCAAGCTCGTGGCTAAGCCATTATTTCCATTTAACATCCTCGTTGCCTCCATCTTGCATAAATACTAGCTTTCGCTACGGTCCATCGTTTCCGGTCTAGTCCATCTATCCACCTCGCATGAAGACTTATGTTCGTTACAATCCATCGCCTCCACCCCGCATTACTTTCATCTCGCATGAATACTTGCTTTCGCTACGTTTCATTGCCTCCGGTCTGATCCATATAAGCAACTACATTCATTACTAGAAGACAATTGGGTGAAAACTCATAAAATCCTAACTTGTGAGTTTCAAACATGCTACCTCTCACAAAGAGAATAGATGTATGACTAACTGAACTATAATTGGTGGACTAAAAGAGTAAATATACATAACAATTTCCTTTTGTGGATTTATAAGCCTGCAGACTCCAACTATTTAATAACAACTTCAACGAACTCGCCGTTTCCCATTCCATCTTGACCAATACAGCGAGTTCAAAGTTACATACATCCATTTTTACGATTCTAGTTAAGTAATTAGCCTTTTACTCCTTATCAGGCTATTGGGGAGTATTAATTGGTTCTTAACATTTATGTTTGGACACTCTAACACTCTTGTAGTTCATGTTTGTTTGGATTTTCGACTGTAAGTATCTTTGAAGGATTTAAATTTTTTGTTCTTATTATATTTGACTGTGTTTTTACTGAAAGACTAAAATCGAATTTATAGTGAGATGCCTCTAGCAGATTTCTAAATGAAAAAAAATTAAGCTTCACTCTGGTGCACTATGTATCGCACTTGGGTATGCAAAGAAATTCCTTTGGTATACCTAGCCTAGCACCACTTGTTTTTTTTTTTTTTTTTATAATGAAAAAAACAAGAATTGCATTACTAATTAAAAGAAACTAGCTCAATAGTATATTCCACATTTAAACTATTATTCCTCTTATTAACAACAATGGATGTTGCAATAAAACAGGAATGAACTTAGCCTTACACAGCCCAAAAATTGAAACATGTGTGTATAAGAGCTCCGGACCATGGACTACTTGCTTGTCTATCGTCCATATTTAACCACTAATAAGTTGTACTTGTTGATTCGACTGAGTTTCAGTAAACTAGTTTTGGAATTGCAGATACCAAGTTTCAAACTTTTACTTGTGCTATCATTTAGTAGAATGTATGCCACTGAGTTTAAGATACATCAATGATTGCGATTTCTCGCTTAAATATTAATCCTTACCGCAATCATCAAATCCTTTTGAGATATCCAAGTTATACAAAATTTGTGAATATTTATTTTCAAGGATATCATGAGATATTGAGGCATAATTTTATGTTTTAGATGGAGAAAAACTATATTTTCAGATTGATTTGCTTTGATTAAAATACTAGAAAAACTTAAAACTCTGTTCAATAATTAAAAATTGAAAAAATTGATGCTCACTAATGATACATCAAATCGTCTTCTGATCAGCACTGTACATGCGTCTGGATGATCTCATCAATAGAACAAAGCATGCCCAATTGCATGGACAATCCAGTGAGGCCCAGATAGTAGCAAACCCACTATTGGCAGATTCCAGAATGTTGGACCCGAATTGCAATGTGCCATTAAGCCCACACGTCACCTGGTCAAGCCCAATACTCATAAGCCTTGATAAGGCAAGTATCTTGGGGTTGACCCAAGACAGACAGGGGCAGCAGTACATCAGTTCTGACTACAAATACTAGAGTATGAGTCGGGGCAAGGAAACTTCCTTGCATGGATAACACTCAAAAAGGGAAACCTCTCCCACAGATGTAGGAGCACAAGTTGTGTAGGGAAATTATCCCACATGGACAGCTCCCAAAAAGGAAAGGATACCAACAAGATCTTTTTCCCTAAACTACGCCACTAAAGGCCTAGCCGAACAAGAACTCCTACACTATAAAAAGAGAGATAAGGTCGATGAACTTAAGGTACGCTACAAAATATCAATTTGCAGCTTTAAGCCTCTCTTAAGCCTTATCTAATTAAGTATCGGAGTGGTCATCGGCCTCCACATGGTGGTCCTTGGCTCACTTGTGCTACCTGTGTAGGTTCTAGGTAAGCAACGAGGAATAAAATCATGAATTGAAAACATCAATTTGGCGCTGTCTGTGGGGGAATGACAAAGTTCTTCAGAAAAAAAACAGTAGTACCATCCTACATAGAGAACCAAAAAGATAGTGATAATAAGGTCTCACAACAATGGAGATGATGGGAACCCGTGAAAACTCGAACTAACAGAGTGTCGCCCGTTCCAGCTCCACCATCGCCTCGGGAAAAACCTGTTCTAACTCTCGTGTCTGTGGCAGCCACGGCGGACCCAAAGGTGGACTTATTGTCAACCTAGATGCAGCAAATCGTAAAAGAGCTAAAGGCACTCAACAACATAATCCTCTACCTGCAAAAGGATAGCCGCGTTGTGCCAGCAACTTCTCAGTGGACCAGAGGTGGATGAGCGACCAATAAAGACCCAATGTCCTGAGCCGACAAACACATCTTTCACAACCCTATCTGTAATGGGGCAAACGAACCCTGATGGGTTACGGTCCCTCCGTTCATGGATCATATCATGGGCGAACAACTACCATTGGAATACACACCACCAAAATTGGAGTTTTACAACGAGACAGGAGACTCGTCTGATACTTGTGTCATTTCCAGTAAGTTATGGGCACTTAAGGAAGGGTCTAATGCGATAATGTGCAGATCATTCCCTGCTAGCCTGAAGACGTTAGCATTGACATGGTTTTCACAACCTCCTTCCAAAATCTATGGATTCATTTCGGACGTTGGCAATAGCGTTCCTCACCACGCTTCGTGGGCAGTCAACTACTCATAAATGGCCCGCATTATCTGCTGACCCTGAAGCAAAAACAGAATGAAACACTGAGGGAATACATCACTCGTTTCAAAGATGAGTTGACCCTCATCAATGGCTACAGTGATAACACCGCCATTACAACTTTCGCTTAGAGGTCTAAGAAGAGGCAAGTTCTACGACTTCCTTACCTAGACCCCCAACCAATATGACAGAATTGCTCAGGGATACACAGATATATAGTCTCTAGCATGAAATGGCGACCGCCAAGAAGGAGGCGGAATAAAAAAAAGATACCCTTTTTGTCCCTAGGGACAAGAAAGAGGGGAAGAAGAGAGAGGACGATGACGGGAACAAGAGGAAGCACACTGATAGCAGACCGAGTCGAGCCACACTAGGCAGGACAAGGCCTTGAATTATGTCGGGTCCAAATCAGTGACCCCTTTCAACACCAGTCTATCCACGTCCTTTATGGAAGAGCTAAAGTGGCCGCCTAAGCAGTGAGAATACCTGTTCGGCACGACAAACAACAAGTACTACACCTACCACAAGGAAGACGAACGCGATATTGAGGATTGCAGAACCCTCAAAGGAAAGGTCAAGTATTGGATAAAGAAAGGAAAGCTCAAGGAGTTCCTAGGCTTGGACAGGAGGCAGGGTTGAGCAAAGGGAAAAATAGACGATGTAAAGGAAATTGAAAAAAAAAACTCCTGGCATCATTTATGTCCTCCACGGGGTCGGTCCCAAAGGGGAGCAATCTAGTAGATCCTGCAAAAGGATACTTACCGAGATGCGGACACCATCTTAGTATGAGGACCGACAAGTGCAACATGCATGAGTTCATAGCTCGATCCCATCACTGACTTTTATAGAAAGGGATCTCCAGAGGGTACATTCTCCTCACAATGACGCCTTGGTCATCTCCGTCCTCATCGCTAAGTGGGAGGTAGAAAAGGGATTAGTGGACATAGGAAGCTCACAAAATGTTATGTACCTCAGTGCATTCCACAACATGCAACTACAGGAGAAAGACTTAACCCTCGCCACCCACCCCATGGTCAGATTCAGGGGATAAAAGTGTTCCCATTGGGAAAATCATTCTAATGGCGTTAGCGAAAGTGTCACAACTACGGAATTAACCTTGTCCAAGAGTTCATGGTAGTTGATGCTTTGTCTACATACAACATTATTCTGGGAACGTTGTGGCTCAATCATATTGAGGCAGTGGTTTCCACTCTGCACCAATGTGTAAAATATACAACCAACCAGGCACACAGAACTATCCAAGGAGATCAACCTGCAACAAAATAATGTCATTATGCAGCCCTGAAGTAGTTGAATTGTTCCAATTACAACTCGGGCCGATAGAACCAACATGTCAGATATCGAGCTTAGACAAAAGAGAAGAATCATTCTATAAGGGCGGATGAGCCCCAATAACCAAAGTACAACGATGCGGAGAGCCATAATTCAGAGCTGGTAGCGCAATCTAGATCTATAAATAGCTAAGTAACGATACTTCAACAAATGGACACCTATTTTAAGAGCTATTAATCAGCGAGGAACTGCCCGCCAACACGAATTCCACTATTTAGTAACTTCGCTAGCTTTGACAAAGCAAAACACTTTGCTAGAGAGACTATGCAATCCAAGCCAGGACCATATGAGCATCTTTCAGGGCCGAATTAGTTTAGTCCCCGATCAGAATTGAATTATCTTGTTGCTTTGATTTCATTTTTTGTTTTTTGTTTTTTATTTCAGTTTAGAAGAATTGTTCATATTAGACAAACTCCAAAAATAAAACTGATTTTATTGATTCTAATGAGAGTTATTACAAAGCTTGTCGACCAACTAGTACATCAATTCATACAATACAAGTATCTAAGTCTGATGCAAGTATCTATCCGCTGAAACAAGGGTAGAGATTCAGATATACTAATCCACCTCTAGAAGAGAAGACGGTGAAATTAAAGCATCTGTAATAGAAGACGAAAGAGCGCTCTCAATTCATTGCTCCATCGAATCACCTGACAAGGATGATATGAAAGTAGCAAACAAAGTACTTGAAGAAGGCTTTGAGTATTTCCTTGATTCTTTACTCCGGTAATCTGTCTCATGAAGAGGAGCAGAAGGAAGCCACAAAAAGCTGATGAAAACGTCCCTAAATGGCGGATCATTGAGGTATCATAGTGCTGCCAAATGAGGATGCCTCTTAAATGTATAATGCGTGGGGTGACACAGAGATACCACCCGGAGAATGAGGGTCACAATCTCCAATGCTCCCATCAACCATAAACTAGCCGCGAGGATCATCCCCCGATAGCAGTAAACAGATGAGAGAATGCTTGAGCACCGTAGGATGGAAGACAGCCTTGACCCCGAAGGGAAGTCCATAACTCTTCTTCACAATGTGATGCAGTCAATTTTCACTCCTTGCTTTGACCTTGACTTGCGAACCTGCTGACCTGCAAACCCGCTGACCTGCACAAGGAAAACATGTGAGCCATGGACCACAGTTGTGGTGGTTGATGACACTCCGATGCTAAAGTCAGACATGGATCTAAGGAAGGTGTAATGTTTTAAACAGAAATTTGGTAGCGGAACTTAGCTTACCAACCTCATGTCTTACTTATAGTGTTAGAGTCTTAGTTCAACCAGGTCATTGATGAAGTAGATTAGGGAAGAAGATCTTAACGGAGATCCTTCTCTAATTAGGAGTCGTGCTGTAATGGGGAGTTTCCCTATTAGCCTTATGCTCATAGATACGCGAGAGATAGTTCCCATTTCGAGAGTAGTCTGTAGATAAAAAGTTTCTATGTGTGATATACACTCTAGAATTTCTCGAGATACTTTCCTTAGCAGGGCTTACGGGTATTGAGGATGGTTGTGAGACACGTTGGCTTAGCAGGCTATAAGAATTTCAGTCCGTCTGGCGGACTGCATTGGGCAGACTTAGAATTGCTGAGGCGGATCAGTGTTGGGCTCACGCTAGGGCCTATCATTCCTCAAGATCATCATGACACGTGTACAACACAAATAAGTGACCATTTTGGTGTATCATCAGTTACTCCCTCGAGTTAGTGGGCCATCACATTGGTTCGCTAAGTCACTTCTTGAAAAGATACACTACTCATGATGATTGGGTCTGAATCATTGCTTGAGCCGCGCGCTTCATTAATTGAATGTGCATTGGTTAAATGGAGAAGAGGCATGAACCCAATCCCTATTTAAGTCTTCCTTTATGCGGAGACTGACTATTTGATTTTCTTTAGAGATTTTTCTCTGTTCATCTTCTAATTGAAAAGATTGTTCATCTTCTTTATGGCTCACCAAAATCATCTTGATGACGCGACTTTGGCCAAGGGCTTTTAGTTTTTTGAAGACAAGTCACTTTTTGAATCGGGCCTTGCTAAAATCAGAAAGAAGTTCGGGGTCCCTGAGGACCTGCCACTATATACTCTGAAGGATGATTAGATGCCAATGTTTTCACCGGTGGGGTTTATCTATTTGCACCGCGAGATGCTCCAAACTGGAGTACACTTCCTGGTTCTTGACGTCATTTGGGACTTCTTGGATTTTCTTGGAACCCTTCTGTCCATTTGGTACCCAATGTGTATAGGATCGTTCTTCTCATTTTGATTAGAGCGAAGGAAGCTGGCGTCCGGGTGACTCCGCGGGTAATCCAGTTATTGACTTATCTTCGACTGAACGATCACACCGTTTGTAAAATGATGTCGCTGCTTACTTTCAAAATTTGCTGGATGATTTCAAGCCCTGGCAAAAGTATTGCATATTAGATCCTGCAAATTCAAAGTACTTTCAGTTCAAGGGTCGTCCGCTCGAACGAGAGTTCAGGCCACTTTGTAAGTGTAGCTTTATCTTTCGATTTTGTTGCACTGATTGTATGCTAACCATTGCTCATGTTTCTTCACATGGAGGTTCCCCACTACTTCTCTTACCCTAGAGGAGCGAAACACTATAAAGAAATTTTTGGACTTCCCGAAAAAGAGTGTGGAGGACGTCATATGTACCACTAACTTTATGCACAATGGGGTGTGGGACAACTAGCACAAGGGCCCATTCTTTACCGATCGTCACAAGTTAAGCACAAATGTGGGGCCCCTTTTAGAAAAAGGAAAGTCGCCGAAGTTAAGGCTCATGTTTTGTCTGGCATGGAGGGGTTTTCTGAGACGCTCACCTCCTTTGTAGGTTTGAAGAAGTCCCATGTTAGGACTGGGTCATCTTCCAAACACCAGCTCCAATAAGTGAGGAGCATGAGCCTGATCGACCTACCAAGGCGAAGTCGAAATGTCCGGCTAGGAGAGGGACCACCTGTGATTATTAGGGGATGAAAATGCATCGGATCTTAGTATCGCGTAGGCAGAAGCTCTGAGCGAGAAGCTGATGCTAGCTACTGTGGTGACTTCTACTGGTGCAGATCCGTCCAGGACCGTTTTGCTAGAGGTCCTGACGAGGCTTCGCCTGAGGTTCCACTGGTGGGTTGTCCGATAATGGTCGTGGTGACACATGTCAAGTTTCTCATAGTCTACAATGTTCCCATCTCGCTCAAGGCTGCATCTCAGGGTGATGGATGGTCCATTGAACAACCCACTTCCTTTTGTTCCTTCGAATTTTGCTGAGCCGTCTCGCAATAAAGGATCGGTTTGTTGGTGACAAAGAAAAGGTTGTGGAAGAGGGCCTGGGAGCAGTGGCTACTACAAAGGGTGGTGCTGGCGTAATTCCTCATCTTGGAGAACTCCATCTTGATGCGCGAATAAGTCTGTTTGCCCCGGACATAATGAAGATGAGCACTCAGGCCTGACACCAGAAGGTTGATCTGGATTATGCTTCGAGGAAACATATAAGCAAGCTTCATAGCTTGCTGATAGATCACACTATAAAACCCGAGGAGGATACGTTAGAATGGCGTATGTATAAGGGTTTAAAATACCTCATGCTTGGAATGTCTCATTTGAGCTAGGTGGTCATCGCTGGATGGAAGTTGAGGCAGCTCATGAAAGGGTATACACCATGGAGCATGTCTTCTCAAACACACATAGGCTGTATTCTGATGCGCTTTTTAAAATTGAGCTGCTGAGAAAGCATGCTGAGGAAACGAGGTTGGAACAGTCAACCATTGTTGCTGAGACTCAAAGGGTTCATCTGGAAACCCTCTGAGTCTGATTTGGCAGAGGCGGTGTCCGCAAGGGACATATTCAAGCAGGAGTTGGATATGATCCATCGTGATCTAGAGGTTGCGCAGGATGCTGCGGCATGTTCTGAACTACGATCTCTCGCAAAGGAGGAAGCCAGGAAGGAGATTGTCTTGGCTGCCCAAAAGCAACAATTAAAGTCTGACGTGGAATTCAATGCTTGACTAGATAGTAGGGCTGGAGAACAACTTCAACTGGAGCAATCTCAGGTCGATGCATTGACAGGCAAAGCTAGAGTTGTTGGAGCAAGAACTTGTTGAAGCAAAGGCGCAGCGGAGGGATGAACTTCTCCAAGAACAAGGCAAGTGTGAATTTTGTTAGGTTGTTCACGGTAGATGGAACTGCTGGCGCTGATGAAGGATGAGCATTCAGAATGGGATCACGATCACTATAAGAAGACGTTGTATGCAGACTTCCTAAGTGGTTTCTGCTTCATCGGATGAAGAAGGTGATCTGGATCACGATGCTCAGATTGTGGCACGTACGGATGCAACCTCCTGGTCTTTCATTCGTTAAGCTTAGCTTTATGTTTTTGTACCCTCTCCGGATGAGAAATAAACCTTGTACACTTGTACCTTTTTGCTTCAACTGTTAATGAAACATATTTATTTGAGTTAGTTTCTGTACCCGTACTATGCACGGTTTCCCTATTGCGCATTTTCCATTTTTGCCTTGTAGTTTTAATTTGGCATAGGCTGGGTTGGGTCGATAGGAGTCGAGTAGTCTGTCTACAGTTGAAAGTTTGACCATTTGTGTTGCGAGTGATTTGAAGTCACTATTGATTAGTGGCATCCAATAGTGGGCGTTCCGTGGATGGTTTAGAAGCAAGCTATGCTACCCAGTTGTAGCCTATCCTGAAGGTAAGCCACTAGGGGCTTGTTTCGCCTAACTGACTATCGATTTCAGTTGCTGGCATGAGTTAATTGTGATAGTCGAGCCCATGCGTTGTCTTTGAGCTAGAGCGCTTGTCTCGAGTCAGGTTTCGTAAGATCAGGCTGGCATTTCGTGTCACACTCTTTTACGTGTTAGCAAGACGATTTATGGTTGGCATGAGCGACCTTTGCTGATAATGGAATTTAGCTCGTGTGAGCGTGAAGACGCTGCCTGAGTTGTAATGTATCTCTGCGACCACAATTTCAAAAGGGAGCGGTGGTCCTTTGGCGAGCCATCTAGGGCTCCCACCTTTTGAACCATCTATGTCCGAGCAGAGTGGACTACAAGTTCAGGGAGTGAGGATTCGACGATCATGGTTTGTTGAAGGGTGATGGTCCCGTGGCGAGCCGTCAACACCAGTTCAGGACTGACTAGGCTCCCACCTTTTAAACCATTTACACCCGCGCGTAGCAAGCTACAAGTTTGAGATGAGGGGAATCGGCGACCACGGTCTGTAAAAGAGCAATGGTCTCTGTGGAAAGCTGTCGAAATGAATTCGAGACTGACTAAGCTCCCACCTTCCAAATCATTTACACCCGTGCACATTGAGCTACAAATTGGGGGTTTTTGGTGACCATGGCCTATAAAAAAGCAGCGGTCCCGTGGCAATACGTTGAAATCATTTGGAACTTACTAGGCTCCCCTTTCAAACCATTTACATCCGTGCAGTAGGGGATACAAGTCTGGGGTCGGTAATTCGGTGACTATAGTTTGTTAAAGATTTGACTAGGCTCCCACCTTTCTATGCCATCTACACCTGCGCAATAGAGGCTACAGGTCTGAGCTTTGATCGAAAGTTGTTGTTGTTAGTCATCACTAGCTAGGCTTACCTGATTGGGTTCAACGACGGTTCTCCGCGAAGGGGACAACACTCCTTGGCGAGTCATTGTCACTAGGCACACAAGAACTTATTAGACTCTTACTTCCTAAGCCATCAACATCCGCACTTGGTGGACTAGGCGTCAGGATGAACCAGAAGTTGTCGACATTAGTCGAAGCTGACTATGCTTACCTATTTAGGTGAGGGCTCGCCTGTTGAGGGCGCGAGAGCCTATGTCCACGGGTATAGTGCATTATGCAGACGAAATTCTTTTTGAAGAAACATGAGTACCTTAAATCAGCTGGTGATATGTAGGTGATCCGTGTGTCAAAAGTGACAAAGGTTTTTGATGCTCGCATTTGACACGTGGTAGAATACTGCTTGAATAATGGGCCGAGCCCATGGGCTGGTAAAGTGGGAGCTAGGGTTTATTGTATGAAATACGCTACGTGTACAATGTAGATTGCATGGTAACATGCATACGCATAGATTGCAAAACGGTTGAATATTAGTCCCTCCCCCATTAAGTTGTGTGCAACTCATTGATTGGGCGAACGTGGTCTTGTACATCTCCTTGAGAACGCCGTCTCCTCGTTCCTCATACGGTTTCAATGCTGACAATTAATGATGAAACACCAATTGGTGAATCATTATGTCTATATAATGGTGTTTCATCAATGTTGTAGGCATTATCTTTTGCAGAGTGTTTCTCCTGTAATGTTCTTACTTAAATAACATGTTCCGGATTTTTTCAAAGGCTGAAGGGAGACTCCAACGTTGGAGTCTTTGAATGTTCTGGACATTTGTGCCCATGAGTCGCGATAAGACTTGTTTGTACGCGTGTCACTGCTCTGGGTGAGCACCCAATTGGTTTGCTTGAAATCTCATAATTTTTCTCATATTTCAAAGAAAAGTTATGGACTCCCTCCCAAGGGATGAGTTTGTCATTTATTCGCCCGTGCTTCAGTGTTACTTGTGTCACTCTGTCCGTTGGTAGATGTTCCTGCGGGCTAGTTTATGGTGATCGAAGTGTTGGCAGATACGTTGTTGCTTTCAGGGTTGGTATATTTTGAGTCACCTCGAGTATCGCACATGGGAGAAGTGTCCTCGCTTTGGCAGCACTGTGAAACCTTGATTGCTTTGTCGTTTTGCAGTCATCTTGTGTGTCCTCTTTTACCTCCTTTGAGATGCCAGATGTCGTTTGAAGAACTCTGCAGCTCGTTGCAAGGTTTGTATTGCCAGTTGGCGGGTCACTTTACTTAGGGGTGATTCCGCGGAGGCAACTAGCTGCTTTGTATTTCGCTCCTTTTTGCACATTTTTCCTTGATCATGGGACATATTCTCGGAGGAAGTCGCTGAGCGGAGTTTACTTGGGTACCTTTGCTATCTTTTCTGATTCTTCTTATGTAGTCGGACTGCTCAAGCGAGTCTTTATTGTAAAGTCACATCGAATCTGGATGCTCATAGTTTGTAGTCTTTTCTATCCGCTTTTGATCAATCGTTGTCACATCTTTCCAATAATCAATAGAGTGTGCTTGCATATTTCTTTTCTTTTTCTTAATGATTGCAAATCACATGAGCTTCTGAGAACTAAAACTCTACATTGACTATGGAAACGAAAATAAACAACTAAAATAGACTAAATGTTGGCGGAGATAAATTGATTCGGGCCTGAAGTGAATTCACATGGCCCTTGCTTGATCGTTGATACTTTTACCGAACTTCCAAGCTTCGCTGATGCTTCTGAAGCTACTGAAGAGTAAACCTTGCATGGGAGTTAATTTTGATTGCCGACGAATTATCGGGGAAGGGTTGTACTTCTGTCCTAGCTCTAGTTTAGATTGCTGCAGTGGGATCTATTAGGATCTGGGAACATTCTATTTGCTTTAGTGCAACATAATTGCAGCCTCGTGCCGTAGGCTTGTCCCCACATATCATCCCTTCCGAGTGGTTACTGATGTACTTAATGCACTATTGAAGGGTGGAAACTATTGCTTCATCTAGTGGAGCCATGGTCTTCCCAGATAAGGTTATAGGTAGACGGTGTGTCTACTACCATGAAGTTCAGGAACAAGACCTTTCTCAGTTGTGGCTCTCCTGCCACTACTGCTAACCTTATCTTCTTGATCGGGAAGCGTTTTCTCTCCGCTGAATCCAATCAGTGGGTAGTCTGAGGACGTCAGGCTCTCTCCTCGAGGTCCATACTGTGGAAACGTGTTGTAGAATAGGATGTTGAGTGAGCTTCTTGTATCTACCAGGCTCTCTTTACCTCCCACTTTGCAATGGAAACTATATGACAAGAGCGTCATTATGCGGTGCTCAGACTCCTTCGAGGTCCATGTCTGTAATGGTGAGGTGGGAATGGGGCTTTGCACCCTCAAGTGGTAAATGTATTATGTCCTCATTTGTGGGTATTGTCCGCATCTCCAGTTAGAGTCCGCTTGCGGGACCTATTTGACTGGTTTTCATCCTATCCGACTCCATGAAGGACATAATTATGCCTAGAGTCTCCTTCTCGATCTCCTTGACTGACTTCCTTTATCCTTGGGTCGTTCTGGTTGCTTCTCAGAGTTCAGGAATTCCTTTAGTGTGCCCTTGCAAATCCAGTACCCGATCTCGTACCTTAGACTTTTCCAGTCATTGGTGTCATGGCCACCCTCCTTGTGGTACGAGCAGTACTTGTTGTCACATTTAAATCTTCCCAGTTTTTCATGGAATTCAAGACGTCTGATAGGCTAGAATTAAGGGGGGTCATGGATTTGGATCCAACGTAGTTGGATGCTTTCTCTGGCATGGCCCGGCCAGTGTCTAACTTGTGGTCATTGCGCTTTCGCTTGGTCCTTTCTTCATCCTCTCGCCTTCTTCCCTTCTTCCTATCCTTGGGAACGGGGGCTTATTCTTAACTTCTATTTCCTTATTTGTTGTTCTTATCTTTTCCAGAGTGATGTACCTCTAGGCGCCCTTCAAGAGTTCTGCCATATCTAGAGGGGGTTCCAAGGTGAGAAAGTCATAAAACTTTTCATTTCTAAGAATCGCGGTGAAAGCTGTCATGGCTGTGTCATCACTATAGCCATCAATGAGCATCTGCTCATTGTTGAAGTGCGTGACATACTTTCTCAGCGTCTTGTTAGACCTCTGCTTTAGAGACAGTATGTAGTGCATGCCTTTCTTGATCCGCAGGCTTCCAACGAAGCGCATCAAGAACTCCTTGGCCAACGTCTTGAACAAATCGATCGATTTTGGTGGGAGGTTGTGGAACCACGTCACTCCCGATTTCTTCAAGCTAGTAGGGAAGGTTTTGCACATCACCGACTCAGAGCCTTCTTTGAATACTATTATGTGCTGGTAATGATGTAAATGGTCGAACGAGTCGATGGTCTCGTCATAAAAATCAAGCTTCGAAGGTGTGAACTTCTTCAGAAGGGCCTTGTTTATGATACAGTCCATGAATGGTGGGACAGAAAGGCGGTGCAATACGTTTGGGTCATGAGCCTCTCTACGAAGGGGGTTCTGCGAGGCGAGCCTGTCTACACTGAAGGTCGGATCCGCGTTGGTCGCGTCGCCACCACTAGTCGGGGCTTCACTATCTTGTGCCTGCTCTCTGTTAGCCTCTAGAGACTGGGTTTGTGTTGCTCCTGATCTCCATCGGCTGGTGAAGTATTTTGTTGTACGAGCATCTCCACTGCTTTGGCGATTTGCTGTATCTGAGAAGACAACAAATCTATCTTGGGGTCCAGCATTGTCGTTGCTAGCGTGGGGGTGAGTTTGTTGTCACTGCGTTACCAGCACTGCTGAGAGCGGCCGTTATAGCGCCAGTCTGAGCATTTCACGTGTCCCCTTGTTCTCCATTGTTGCGTGATCTAGTGGCTACCATCTCTTTGTATTACGAAGAGAGATGATACTTGTGAATGGATGACACCAAACTGATGCAGTCAGTTTTCGCTCCCTGCTTTGACCTTGACCGGCATAAAGAACACACGTGAGCCACGGATCACCGTTGTGGTGGCCGATGGCACTCCGATGCTAAAGTCAGACAAGGATCTGAGAAATGTGTAATGCAATAAACATGAAATTTATAGCGTACCTTAGCTTACCAACCACATGTCTTATTTATAGTATTGGAGTTCTGGTTCAACCAAGTCATCGATGACGAATATTAGAGAAGAAGATCTTCGTGGAGATCCTTCTTTTAATTAGGAATTGGGTTGTAAAAGGGAGTTTCCCTGTTAGCCTTGGGCTTCTAGATATGTGGGACATAGTTTCCGTTTCGAGAATAGTCTGTAGATAGAGTCTCCATGTGTGATATATACTCTGGAATTTGCTTTCTAATTGGAAGCAAAGAGCGGCTGTAATTGCCCGTCTGAAGCTGACCCTTGAGATACTTGCCTTAGCAGGGTTTAGGGGTATTGGGGATGATTGTGAGACACGTGGGCTTAGCAGGCTGTAAGAATTTCAGTCCATCTTGTGGACTGCATTGGGCGGGCTTAGAACAGCTTGAGTCGGATCAGTGTTCGGCTGACACTAGGGCCTATAATTCATCAAGATCGTCATGACACTTGTACGGTATAGAAGAGGGATTGTTTTGGTGTATCATCATAATGTCAGAAGAAATTACAAGGTCTCGTGAGATCAATCGGGTGCTCACCTAAAACAAGCGACGCCGCATAATAGCAAGTCTTACTAAGAGTCATCGGTGCAAATGTCAAAACATTCGAATACTTTTGCGAAAGAGCTATTCCTTCAACCTTTGGAAAACTCAAAGAAAATTCTCTAGTAAGACGCATTTGATTAACATGCTATACTATATACTCTCATTTGCAGTGCTTGAACACAGATAGCCAGCCTATAAATAGGCGCAATGGTTTACAAAGCAGCGTCAACCAACAGTTACTTCAGGATTAAATGTCATACATGAAATCGGGGAAATAATGGTTCCAATTGCAACTGCACATGTCCATATCTTTCGAATTAATGACCCTGAAAACTGCCCCATTAACTAGGGGGAGTAATCGATACTAAACTGTTTCGCAGTATGCACCATATCCTTGGCACACAGATCCACAAAGATGTTTTCTACTTGGGCCCCTCCACTAATGGTCCCAAGCTTATGCCCTGCCAGATCCGTCCCAGCACATGCAAAGGAACAAACAACAAAGGCCCTGAGCGCGCCAATAAAATAGTATCATTAAATCGAAGGCATCAACTTTATTATTATTTCATTGCTAATTATTAAAGACGATCAATCTATTATTAGTTCGATCAATCGATCCCACTCTGCAATCAGATCGCTAGACGAACTAAGTAAGTCAGGAAACCCAAGTTAGGCTTACACACCCAAAATCTTATTCTGACCAAAGCTTAGTTAGCTCCGACCGATTACAATAGCTTCTGGTCCTCTCTAACACCTAGCTTGCTAAAAGCGGATGACAATGGGTTAGAAAGTGGGAGCTTAGTCAGCGTTTGTAATATTTGACCGCGAATGGAATGCCAGGGACCATTGTCCCACTGTAGAAAATTGTTCCCGAACCTATCCAAAGCTTAGTCGGTTTTGACCTATGACGATATCTTCTGATACACTCTAACACCCATTCTGTTAAACTAAACGGGTGTCAGCGGTTTAAAGAGTGGCAGCTTAGTCAGTGTTCTGATGTCTGATCAAGATGGCTTGCTAAGGATCATTGTCCAAACATGGGAAATAGTGACCGAACCCGACCAAAGCTTAGCTAGTGACGGCCAACAACAGTGGCTTCTGGTCTGCTCGAAGCCTAGTCCGCAAATAACGAATTTTGACGGCTAATAAGTGGGAGTCTAGTCAGCACTCTCGACATCTAATTAAGATGGATTGCCAAGGGTCACTACTCTTACGTAGTTAGTGATCGCGGAACCCCGACCAAAGCATAGTTAATTACCGCTGATGACGATGGCTTTGGTATGCTCGAAGCCTAGTTCGCTGCGCGCAAATTTCGACAGACAAAAAAATGGGAGCTTAGTCAGTGCTCATATAGCCTGGTGAAGACGGCTTGCTAGGGATCATTGGCCAACTACAAACAATGATAGTCGAACCCCGACCATAGTTTAGTCGGATCGACTGACGATGATAACTTCTGGCTTGCTATAATTCCTGGTCCGCCACGAACGGATCAAGATGAGTTGAAAAGTAGGAGTCTAGTCAATGCCCTCGATGCCTGATCAAGATGGCTTGCCAAGGACCACCATGGTCGTTGAAACCCTACCCCGGCTTAGTCAGTCATAACTGACGATAACAACACCCCGTCCAACTAAGCATATTTTATGAATAGCAAATAAAAACGTGTCAGAAGTTCGGTCAGAGTTCTAGAAGCTCGACCCAGACGACTCGCGAGGACTATTGTCCAATCATCTACAATGGTGCACACACTAGGACCACAATCTGACTAATTTGCTTACAACACCAACAACAACTGTTGGTTCAACATACAACCAAGTCGCCAGACAAAGCGTGAATTACACTCCCCGGTCTCTAAAAAACCTGACCAGAGTTGCACAAATTATCACAACACAAGGAGTCAGAGCTCTCACAAACATATCAATCACAAAGCTTCCTGGTCTAGCGGAGCCTCTCATCTAACAATTAATGTCGAAATAAGACAAAACAGATAAATGCTAGCAGTAAAGCAAATGTAAGAATGAACACGCACACAATACTATTCATTTGAAAGCCAAAAAAAATATTCAAGGTTTACCCCTCATCAGAAAGAGAGTCGGATACAACATAACCAGACTTGGCAGGGGAAGAAGCAGGAAACACATCTGCAGGTACTACCTCTCGATCCCCCTCAACATAATCGCCTTCTTCTTCAGACGAATTGGAGACCACTCCAAATCTAAGTATGCAATCTCTTTATAATATGAGAGATCTCAGTCGGGATGCACCTCTTTTATCAGATGCAACAACTTCATCCTTCCATGCACGACTCCGCTGAACTCAAATGTGTCTTGCGTTTTAAGAAGTTTTTCCTCAAGCACCATTGATTCATCAAACTCTTGCTCCAGTCATTCTAGCTTGCCAGACAGCAAGTCAGTCTTGGACTGCTTAGCACCCAGCTTATCATTGACGATATTCAACTCATTTTGTGCTAGAAAGAACTGCTCTTTAGTGGTCCGCACACTCTTGGCATTAAATTTAGCGCCAGCTTCCAACTACGGACATTGGACTCCTTCTTGACCTTCTCAATGTGCAGATCCTGCAATTCAGCATGCATTCCAACCACAATCTCGCGGGCAAGCTGCAAGTCATGACGTGTGAGGTTCGATTCATTTTCCAACCGATCCCTTGTGGACATAGCACCCGCCAAGTTGAACTCAAGCGTTTCCAAGCGAACCTTCTGACTCTCCGACCTAGTATACCAGGACTCCCTCTAGTATCTGAGTAAGCTCCGAGTTGCTTCCTCAATGACTTAATCTTGTAGAGAGCGTCAAAGTTTGACTTCTGCAAGTTTACAAAGACTCGCTCCATAGTATACACTATCTCACGAGGGACCTCAACTTTAGTTCCAGATGCGGCCACTTGATTCAGGTATGACATCCCCAGCACGAGATGTTTATGCCTTTATCCATACGCTTTCCCAACGTCTCTCCAGCTGGCTACGAAACATAGTTCGCCAGCCAGCATTCCACGTACTGATATGCTTCCTCAAAGCATAAGAAATGTTAACCTCTTGATGCCACAAGTGGTTGTTCATCCTTACTACGTTTGGAGACTGATATGCGCATCCTGATGGAGATCATTCAGAACTGGAATCACTCCAGTACCACCCTTGGTCGTCCTCACTGCATCATGGCTTTCATCAACAACTTTCCCTTTTCCCGCAACAACCGACTCTCTTTCACGCGCTGATCCAAAATTAGTTGACGGGGAAGAGAGAAACGAGTTATTCCTTGGAGTCATCATCAATTCAATACGGGGACGGGAACGAGATGGAGGAAAGTACGGGCGACATGAAGAAGACCTCTCAACGGGTTCATGATCCACAGAAAGGCGGAGCTCGAAGTTTTTTATTGAAAAGGGATGACCCGACAAAGATTTCACGCCTGCTTGCAGCAACATTTTATTCAAAAAAAATTTCTGCCTGGTGCTCAATTTGGTTACATCGTCCACGCCCACAATTTGCAGATAGTCCCTCTCCAAGTTAAGAAAGGAAGTATAGGCTTTGGCATGAGCATCAAGCCTCTCGAAAACAGTAGTTTCATCTGGCACGTGCCTAACAACATCACATCCCTCAGACAAGGCCAAGTGCCTGCGGACGGATTTAGACAAAGCACGAGACTTGTTCAGATGCACGGGAGAAGGAAGCGCCTCATCTATTTCCGCCCTCCTTGAAGAGCTTAAAACCTTAATCCCTTATTGTGAAACTATTTGGTAAACAGTTACAACACAACAATAATATTGTTTTTGTGATTGTTACAAATATATCAATTTGGTATAATGATTGGTCATTACAACTGATTTTAGCGTTTGAAATATCATATTTGGACACCATACATTATACTTTCTAGCGATCATGTACATCATATATAAGTTTGAACAAACTTTGTTTTTCCATGAGATCTAAGTGCTAAACTCAAACCCCATTAATCCCGTTGAATCGTGTCAAAAATAGAGGAACTGTTGGAAATTAAGAAGTTTTAATGCCCAAAAACGAAGCAACCTATATTGTGTTTTTACAGTATTTGGTGGTGCATCTCCACTTGCTCTATAAAGCCCAAGTTGCGACAGCAAAGGAACAAAATATAATACGTGGATGGATTAGCCGAAGTTGGGGAGATTATTCTTTCAAGCTTTCAGCACACTTGCCTAGGGCTAGGAGGGGAATGTTTTTGGGTCTTTGGTGGGTGGGTCTTCTTTCTTGACTAAAGGGAAGGGGGAGGTGCCTGAGGAGATGGTTTTGTCAAATTTAATTAATTTATTTTATCAATTTAATATATTAAACAAATGGAGAGCCATAGCATTCATGTAATGATCATATATGGAAGCCCATGTGGGGCAGTGTAATAAGTGGTCTTGGAGACTGATTATTATTTGCTTCCGTTGAAGCAGGTGAACTGTTTCTCTTCTTACACCTCATGACATTTTGAAGAGTTCCTTCTCTTGTTTGATCTAATCTAATGCAGTGGTTATGACCATGAGATGTATATATGTGGTTTGATAAACAATAACCTTAATTAGCTACAACACGGACACAAGCCCTAATATATTATAGTTAACAACACGAGTCCAGCATCACCACAGTAAAGTCTTTAGGCAACCAAGATCCATACCCAACGACCCATTTTGTGCCATGGAAAAAATTCTCAAATCCAAGCACTAGAAGTCACAAATAAAACACATATATGGTGTCAAAGGACCTAAAGGATTGACAGGATGTGCCCTTTCTTTTAGTGTATAAGTGAATGGGTGCCTTCAACTGTACAATCACATGTGAAAATAATAATAATAATAATAATAATATGGGCTCATGCAATGTAATGGGTCATACCTAACTAGTTGTTATGTTCTTCCCATTCCAATTTGCTAGCTTCTAATGAAAGTGTTTTTCATGGCTGGAAGAATCTCACAATTGTGGCCTGACAATCCAGACCTGTTTGCAGGAAAAGCAAAGTGAAGAAGCAAAGCTGGATAGATATCTCTAAGCCATCATTACAACCACTAAACAAGTAACTAAGGAAAAATAATAGTAATTAACATCAATCAAGGCAATCTTAGTTAAACTAAAAAACAAACTAAAGTATTTATCCATCACAAAGACTCCTTACAAACATTCACAACCCCACAAGCTCTCTGAAATACCTACAATATGAAAATTATTTTACTAACTAAACCCTTCCATAAACATACATGCACAACACTGTGGGACTACTGTCCCCTACACTCCATTGCTGATGATGGAAGAAACTATAACAGAGGAAATTTTTGCAAGATCTACTAGTTGTAATAGTAGTGGTGTAGTATTGCTTCTACAGTGCTGCCCTGCAAAAAGTTAGGGTTTTGATCTTGACCTCTTCTTCTATTACTTCACTAGTATTTAGAGACACTTCTATTACTTCACAAGTATTTAGAGACACTGACACCCTTTGAAGCCAACCTAAAACGTGCTTCAAATATTCAAAGAGAAAACATTAAAGGGAGAAAAATAAGCTTTAACAAAAAACCCCATCATGTATCATATCTGTCAGTCCTTGAACCCAAACAAGCTAACAAAAACACCAAATTCTTCAAACCCATTGTGTTGATCTTGATCTTGATCTTGTTTCACTATGAGCCACCACCAAGCATTCCTGTCCAATACCCATTAGAATCTCCTTGACCTCTATTTGCTCAAAGTCATCATGATTTTATTCATTATTTATTTGAATCCCTTAACTCCTCCCACCCCAAATGCCGCCGACAGGATTCAAACTCTGTACCTGTGATTCCATCCGCCACAGGGATGCCACTGAGTTGATACTCCATTGAATCAAAGTCATGATTATGATCAGCATTAGTGCTTGAAACATTCTTCAAATCTTCAAAAGGAAACAAGAGCCTACCTGAAGCACTCCCCTGACCACCTTGAAGGCACCCATATCCACTTCCTCCAAGCCCATTAACACCAAAATCAAGGGTTGGTTTGAAATCATGAAGTGCATAACCCGATGAATAGGAAGCATTTGTATCGATCATTGGCATCGGCATGAAGGAACTCATGTTCATATCCCTTGACGTAATTCCAGTCCTTAACAGGTCTAAAGCTGAAAGATGAGTTGTTGTAGAGGAAGAGGTGTTAATGCTGTCCTTCTCATGAGTACTATTGGGTAATTCAACAAATTCAGAGATTGTATGGTAATCATCTATGGTTTGGAAAGCTAGTTTGAGATCTATCTTAGGGTTTTGTGATGAAGAGCTTGGTGGATTCAGATCATGCAGTTTCTTTGAAGAAGGTGGTGACAGTGATGATGATGATATAGCTGATGACATTGATGAAGACGAGGATGATCTCTTGTTGTTCTTCCTTGAACCACCTCCAACAGGAACGTTTCTAAGAGACCCACCTTCAGTCCAATACCTTCTACAAGTCTTGCAAAAGTACCTTGGTTGAGTGAGACTATAGTTGTTGTAATAACAAAACTTTGTGTTGGTTGAATTGCACCGTGGACAGTTCAAAGCTTGCTCCTTTTGAGGTCTTGTTGCTCTCCTCTCTGTTGTTGGCATAGGCTTTGTGCATGTATTTTGAACCATCTCTTCCATGGATTTCACCAATCCCATCTCCTAAAAAAAATTAGAAAATGAAAGAAAGAGAGATCTCAAAAAGAGTAAAGGGTAAGTCTTTATTCATTCATCACCACTCAAAACACATACATCAAAAGATGAAAGCTAGGGATTGTAGTGAAAACAAACACACAAACAAGACAAAGCATGGCACACACCATGCTTTACAACTTTCGAGGATTACAACATCAAAGTGAATTACAAATGAGAATACCAAATACAAACTTTTTCTCTCAACTCCTTTATCACATAGCAGGAATAAAGAGAGAAAAAGCAAGCAAAAAGTGCACTACTACTTTCAACTTTCAAAGATCAAGAATGACAGAAGAGAGTGGGTGCTTGCACCAACTAGCCACTATAAACAACATGTACAAACCTCCTTTGATCACTTTTTCTCCAACAAAAACTCATCAAGTGCTCTTCTAGATCATCAGTTGATGATCAAATTAAACCCATACTGAGAAATTCACTAAAGTTACCTATAAATCACAAAAAAGGACTAGATCTGTCACATACCTGTGGCCAGTGTGCAGCAGTATCCATGGAAGAAGCAGATAAGAAGAAGAGAAGAAAAAATTCTGCTGAAGAGAAGAAGAAATTTTTAGCTCCTTTTTAGGTCTTAAAAGTAGCAAGGAATGTTTTATGTGAAGACAGATGGGTGGTTTTATTTACCTTTTATTGGCAATTTGTCATTATTTATTGAATTAAAAATGTTTTGTTAATAGTATCTAGCATTCTTTTGTGATGGATTTGTGTAGTGGTGGGTTTTTGCTTTGCTGACTTATTAGTAGAAATGTGAAGTCAGGCTTCCTTCAACTTCAAATTCTCTTTATCACATGGATTCCTTTCTAATGTGCTTTATTCTTTCTCATCTAGCCATACATAATTTGGAAAATCAAAACTATATTAGCTCCTTAATATGGTCGACCAAGTTAGAAAGTGTCCCACTAATTTGAAGAAATGTGATGTATCTGTAGTACAATAAGTAGTATGAGCTTTTGATATTTCTTATTCTACGTGGCACATATATGATAACTATCAGGGTTCCTAATTCATTATGTTTTGATCTTACTCGTAAATGAATCTTCCTTCAATGACGTAAGGATGAAGAAGTAAAAATTTAGTTTGGCTAGGGCCTAGGGGAATACAAGAAATAGCTGGTATTTTGAGCTAGCTAGCTAGCAAATTGACATTCTTGCAAGTGAGGAAAAAGAAGCCAAGAGGAGACAAAAGTTGGGCCCAGTTAGTGCGGGGTGGTGTGGAAGAGAAAAAATCAAGGGCTTTCTTGATGGGGACGTGAAAATTGATGGTGGAAATGTTTGGAACTATCCCAGAAGAAAGCCCTCACCCATCGTATCTCACTTCTTTCTAAATTCTAAATTCTAATTTCTAATTTCTAATTTCTAATATCTACTTTCTTGACTGTATTTGCATGATAAAGTACTCATGGATGTCCAAGGGAACCTCCTAATTAAGAGCATCCCATCAACCTTTTTCTAAATGGCAGCGACTACACCGCACAACCGAAGTTGTTTTTTTCTTACACCACCATTAAATATGGTAAAACTAAAACTTCAAAAGAAACGCAAAGAGAAATAGAAATAATTGCAAAGGCCCTTTATAAAAAAAGCAAAACGGTCCCCCTCCCTCCTTCAATCTCTCGCACTCCCTGCTACGTCTCATCCCCACACTCGGCGACCAAACTTCACTTTCTCGCAAGGCTGTCATCCTCGTCCTCCTCATATTCCTCTTCGCAAAAATCCTAAAATCGCAAAGGGTTCATCTCATTTTCCTCTTCGTCCTCCTTTTTCCTATCTCTCCCTCTTCATTTGTGTTTCACTTAGAAGAACTTAAAAATGAAAGGGTTTAGTGAAGTTGATGATGTTAGAAATGAAGATTGTAAGGGTGAACATGAGGGTGAAGAAGATGACCAATCTAAAGAACAAGGACAATCCTTTTCAATGGAGGTAATTTGTCAAAAAAAAAAAAATCATCTAATTTGCATGTAAATTTTATTTATTTTGTATTTTTTTAAAATAATTGATTGATTATTGTATGATGCATTGGTGCATAGGAATTTATAATGGATGTAATAGATATGGAGATGTCTTTTAACGATCTTGAGAGCCCAAAGACGAAGCATTCAGAGGTGACCACCATTTTGTTGTTAAGTAAATTAAAAAATTTAGTAAATATATGAAACTAATTATAAATTGAATCATTTGGCAGAATGTTGATAATAATGTTGATAGAAGTGGTGCCAATAACGACGAAGAAAGATCATTGATACTGGTAGTCGATGATAGTCAACTATTTGTTACGAATGAGGTATGTAAGTTTTGACTTATTTTCGTTTTCACAATTTTTCATTGTTATAAATATGTTGTTATTAACAAATTTTTAATTTTTTTTAGGTATTCTCATCAAGATCTGCATTGATAGGTTGGGTCCAAGGGATTGGTAGGGATAATAACATGGTCGTTACTATCACTAAATCGGAACCGGCAAATGAAATAAGGGAATGGTCCATTTTGGTTGTGAAAGAAGGGGGGCTTGATAAAAGGTTAAAGAATCTTATTCGATCAAGCAATACAAAGAAGTGTGGGTGCAAATTTGAGTTGAGAGGGGTCCCACTGGAGAATGACCATTGGAGGTTGCAAGTGACATGTGGAAACCACAATCATCCTCGATTAAAGTCACTTGTTGGTCATTTGTTTGCTGAAAAATTGAACGCATGGGAGATTAATTATGTGCAGAATATGGCGAGGTCCGGTTTGAGCCCTCAAAACATCTTGTCTCGGCTGAAAGAAATGTCGTAGAATAATACCTCAAGTTTGAAGCATATTTACAATCTAGTATGTCGGCTAAAGTTCTGGAACAAAGAGGCAAGACGGCTTTGCAACATACTCTAGAGTTGTTGAGGGAGCACAACTACATAGAGTGGCATTCTATTGATAAGAGGAATAGAGTCACCAACATTTTTGGGCGCATCCTAAATTTATTTAGTTGGCAAAGTGTTTTCCACAAGTAATGCTTATGGATTGCACGTATAAAACTAATCGCTATAGGATGTAGCTATTTGATATTGTTGGTGTGAGGTCGACTAGGAAGAACTTCAACGTTGCATTCTGTTTCATGTGTTCTGAGAATGAAGAGTCTTATGCTTGGGCATTGGAAAAGCTTGCAGGAATTTCGAGTCCAACAATCTGCCAAACATGTTTATAAGTGATAGAGAACTCAAATTGATCAAGACTATTGAGCGAGTTTTTCCCAAGGCAATGAGAATTATTGTGCACATGGCACATCAATACAAATGTCGAGAAAATTTGTAAGAGACACTTTGAGGACAATGACCGGTAGGCCTACTTTATAGATTTGTTTTCAGATTTGTATAGATCAAGTTCAGAAGATAAATGGAATAAGGCCCCAATTGAGTTTGATAGAAGATGGGAAAAAAACCCAAAGTGTTTGGAATAATATCTCAGACAATCTAGTATCCCCATAAGGAGTGCTTTGTCAGTGCATAAACGGATAAATTTATGCATTTTGGACAACGCATAACGGGTCGAGTTGAAGGTGCACACTCGAAGTTGAAGCACTCGTTGAAAAACTCCCAAGGAACATTCCTTAATGTCTTGAAAAGATACATGATATGATCGAAGTCCAACTGATTGAGATAGAGTTGTCATTTCAGTATAGTCTGACGAAGGTGAAGTTTGAACATAACTTCACTTTATTTTCCTTACTTCATGAGTTGGTGGCGTGCAAGGCAATTGATTTGATAAATTCAAAATTTTGGAGATGTGAAAGTGGGGGGGGAGGGGGGGGTTGACCCTGTCAAATGTGGTTGTGTGCTTCGAATGACGCATGGATTACCTTGCGCTCATGAACTTACAGGTTATCTAACTCCCACATGACAAATTCCAATCGCACCGTAGACAAGTATTGACTTCAACTTGGCACAACACCTATTCGTGAATGTGGTGATGTAATTATAGACGCAGTGCTCGACGCCCTTATGAATATGATTTAATGAGTCAAGTCATGATCAAAAGTTTGTTATGAAGAGAAAAATTATAGAGTTGAGTTCTCTAGGTGACAATGTCATGATTGAACCATTAGCACTTCTGGCTAGAAAAGGGAGACCGAAAAAAAAATTGGTTAAGCATGAAAGGTCCACTAAAAAGGATCCCTCGGGTCATGAATACGCCATGACACAAGATGAAATGAAATGCAAAAGTAAGAAAGTGTCAATAAAAAGAGGAAAAGCCGATAATTCATAACAGTAGATTGATGCGGCAGATTTTGTCTAGGATACGAGATTATGTTTATAACGTTGTCAACGTCCTAGGTAATGAAAACTGTGTCTTTCAATGCATAGCCAACTTCTTTTAGTATGACGACAAAACGATTGGAAACAAGTGTGAAAAGAGCTACTGATGGAGCTTGAGTGTAATGTAGAGTTGTGGCTTGCAATGTGACATGATCAAGAAGGGGTAAAGGTTGTGAAGGACGCTTTAGTAATTCAAGAAAATCAGGCGCAGACAGTTAGGAAAGTTTGTTTATGGAACCCCACATGTTAGATATGGCAGCGACCCATTACCAATGCGTCTTTGTTTGTTATGGGAACCAAAGCACGACATGTTTTCACTATGTTTCCCGACACCACATTTTGACTCAGAACTCGTTTGTTTCATGGCACACTTGGCTCAGAGCAGTCATTATGTCGTACTTCATATGCAATCGAACCCACCATTGCCTCCTACAGGCTTAAGCTGGACGAGTCAAATGTTTCCTTTAGCTCGCTTGTTGAAGAGTAGTTTCGAGATTCATCTCGGTATTGGTGCGACGATGCTGAACAAGTTTAATGACAAAAATAAGAATAACACAAAAAAGTCGAACAAGGTGGTGACCATAGACTGATGCACATATTGTATTTTGCTAACCATTGTTGTGATGAAAAAATGTAAATGGAAGTCGAAGCATTGTTTTGTTTGAAAAGTCATTTTTTTTGTCAACGAAAGACTTGTATGTTTCGAGAATTTGTTAATATATTATTCAAATTTTAACTCATATTAGTTTGTGATTTTGTTTATGTATGATGCGAGAATGCAAGATCAGAATAATTATTAGTTTTATGCGACTATGCGAAATCGGGAAAAAAATCAAATAAAAATCAGATAAAAGAGTTGATGTAGACGTGTTCAAATATTGTTTTCTTCCTATTATGTTCTTATCTACTTGGTAGCAACACATATTGATGGTATTAGTATTTAGGCCTCTTTCAACCTGGAGTTGTAAAAATTGAAGGGCAAAACATAACCATTTCAATCATGACAGACTGGTGAGACATGTTGTTATCTTAGAAAATTAGGTAAAAACAATGAATTGCTTTGACAAACTAGGTTTTTGGTCAAAAACCTCCGAAAATTGAGTTTAAATAAGAATTAATTTGAAAAACTTCAAAATTTTCCAATATCAAAATAATTGGCAGGTTTAAGGTCTATTCGCAATGCCAAATGCGGTTTATCCCACTATTCTCGCATTGGCCACGACGGAAAGGAAAAATATTTCAAAAATTTTCTTGTTCTCATCACCAAATGCGTCTTATCCCAGATACTTCGCAATGAACAATGCGGCTAAAATTAGCCAGGCTAATGAGAGATACTTTGCAGTGGGCAATGCGGCTTATGTGGGATACCTCGCATTAGGCAATGCAGAAAACGTTGGGATACACCATATTCGTGACTGCGAACATGATTTTTTTTTTAATTTTTTTTATGTGATTCATCTAAAAGCAATGCCACCCATTGTATGCACATAGGCTGAGTGTTGAGGAGTAGGTAATCTCCACGTTACACAGGTGAAATTCACTAGGCACTTTTTGTGGGTTCAGCCACAACTCCCACAAGAAGGAAGAGGCTTTTAGACAAAGAAGAAAATTGAAGAGCACAAATTCACACAATCTACATAAGCACAACCTCTAACAAAATTTTAGATTCTAAACAAATCACTGTTTGCAACCCCCAATGCGAGTTGTCCAGGATCTTATGCAATGCACAATGTGAACAGAAAAAAAAAACTATGTTAACAGCAGGCAATGAGAGTTATCCAGGATCCTATGCAATGCACAATGCGAATAGTAAAAAAATTTAAAGAAAAATTATGTTCGCACTAGGAAATGCGAGTTATCCTGGATCCTACGCAATGCACAATGCGAACAGTAAAAAATTTCCAAAAAAAATTTTGTTCGCAGCAGGCACAAAGAGGTATCCCAGATATTTTGCATTGCCTATTGCGAACAGGAAAAAATAATTTCTCTCCGTCGTGGGAAATGCAGAGTATCTGGGATACTTCGCATTGGCTGCTGCAAATTGGAAAAAAACCTGCATATTTTTCCGAATCTGCAAAAATTTTAAGTGAGATTGAAATTTTGTTCTTAAACTTAGTTTTCAAAGGATTTTGCGCATTGTCACGTGATTTTTTTTATACTTTTTTGTTTACATGTGTTGTGGACATGAACACTCTTGAACACATTGGGCGACTATATTTGGATTGAACAAAACATAATAGTTTGTTCAAATTTTTTTTTGGGAGTAGCACTACAAGAAAGTTAAAGCTCACCCTACTTTTTAACTCAAATACATAAGTAACTAGCTTTGAATAAAAATATAAAACCATGTTTACAAAATTCCTCCACCGCCATGAAGATACTATGAACAAGACAAACGAACATAGAATCTTTGAATAGAACATAATTAACCGAACAAAACAAAATGTTAATCACCACCAAACATAGAATTTTTGTTCATGCTTCGACGCTTACTTCCTCCACCATCAATTTTACCACTGTCAACACTAGTGCGTACGTCAGGCTCTTCTTGCTCTTGTTCGAGGTAATGGGCGTAGTCATTTCATCTAAAAAATCTCATATTTTATTTTGTTGGCGGAGCAAAATTAACTTGTCGACGTTCGCCCCTTCTTCAATGGAGGCGTTGATCAAGTCACGAGCACGAGCTATGGCAATTTCCTATAAAGAAACATGAGATGTTAGTGCAAACCATGTAAATATTTGAAAATGCATAAAGGTAAAATGTTTGTACTTACCCTTTTATTTGAAATAAACAAATGTCTTATTAGGGGATAACTTATCGTCTTGTTCGGTGGTTGTACGAAGGGGTGCCTAATGCGGTGAAACCAGTTCAAGTAATCCACCCCACTGTCCCATGCAAGCTTCACGTTGGCACCTTGTTGGTTAGTTGGCACAACACTATACTGCCACCTTTGAGCGAACAAAGCCAACACCTCATACTGGACGAAATAGTGTTTGTCGGATCGAACTCTATTCTTCTTTTGGCTTGGATTAGTTGGACTGGGGCGATTTGTACCTTTTTCATTTGTCTCATAATTCTATCGGGTGATAAGGTTCTTCTAATTCGAGGCATAACAGACATCCTGTGAACCATGTGATGCCATGAAGGGGAGTGTTTCTCTTGGACTCCACATAAGGGTTCCAAAGTACCTGTGAATTATAATAATTGGGCTTATTTATATTTGACACATACAAAAATATTATTTAACTTAAAGATGCATTTTTATCTCTTCAGGTGACATGTCATCGAGAAGCTCCCTGAGAGTGATGATTTGTTCGTCCAAAAGCCCTATAATTTGTGGGGGTTCCCACTTAGCTATAGTGGGAGTCTAGCATCCTACGACAGTTTTGTATTACCCCATAGTCTAAAGTGATCATAAATCCATGCCTATAAACAAAAACAACATAAACAATATTATGAAATTATTATATATTATGAGGGTAATTAATTTTTTTTTTCAAAACATACCTCCAAAAAAGGCAAATATCCAGCAATTTGCCTTGCTCCATCTCTACTAGTGCCGCCCAACTGACGAAACAAGAATGCCAAACCTGCTACACCCCATGCATACTTGTTAACATCATCCACCTCCATCAACATCTTCAAATATTCAATATGAACCGTTGTTCTACTTTTATTAGCAAATAAAGTCATACCCAGAAGAAACAACAACTAACCCCTACACACTTGTTTCCTTTCAAGAGAATCAACGTTCGTGGCTTGTCTACAACAGTGGTCCCAAATAAACTTCATTTCCAAAGATTTTATCATGCTTTTTGACATGGGCCTTTACTTCTTTACTTTCAATTCCCAAACTATCCACCAATAATGTAACACATTCATCTACCGTCATTAAGTCGTCGTTCTAACCGACTTACCAAGAATCAACAAATGAGTTATACGGTAGACATCGTCTAGGGTGATGCTCATCTCTCCAAAAGGTAGGTGGAAAGTGTTGGTCTCAGATTGCCAACGCTCCGCGAAAGCACAAATTGTCACATTATCAGGACCTACCCTATGATATTTAATCAAGGGATACATACCACTATTGTAAACCATTCTCTTTACATCCTTCGACTATTTTTTCAAATCCGAATCCATTAAGTTTTATATTGATGCCAACACTACAAGGTGCCTCATTCCTAAATACAAGAAACATATACATTAAGTAATTCAATGTCCAAATATATATAAATAACGCGCTTATATAATTTAACCAACTAAAAATATTGACTTATCGGCTCATCATCTCAAATGTCACGACAAATATGGCTATGGTAATCGACTAATGTGGAACAATCCACAGAACCACCGGGATAAGAATCTCACCTAGCATCTTCTTTTTCGTTACCCTTCTCCCCTGTTTTCGCTTCTTCCCCTATTTCCTCCTCATCCCCTGCTTCCACCTCTGACTCCACATTTTCATGCCCAACACCCGCACCACTCAAACCTCCTTGCCCCTGTGATTGGGCTTGACTTTGGGACACAATTACTCATCTGTACGCTTCTTGATGATCTATTTGAATCCCCATTTGCTCATCTCTCATCTTCCTCGTTACTTCTTTGTCCCTATTTTGTTCATTTCTTAAATTTTTTCGTTCTTCTACTACTTATTTGCCCTTTTCTACTCTCTGTTTTCGAGCAGACAATGTCATGGGTTATCTTCTACCTCTATCACCTCCATCATCCCCACCAATAGAAGACATGATAAACCTTCAAATAAAATGAAACAAATACTTCAAGACAATTTTCTATTAGTTTTTAAGCAATACTATAGCCAATTTGGATGTAAACAACATTTTATATATCATCTCTCTATATTATAATTAGAAAAATACCAATTTGGAGCCCTAAAAAAATAACTACATTATATATCTCAACATTAATGTAGAATAAACATAAACAATTGTACTTTAAACATGGATACAAATACATAAATGCACAAAAGCAAACAATCGATGTTTCAGAATCCAACAAAAAATCCTAAACCTAAAAATAAACTCACTTACCGAAGAGTTGGAGTGCAAGAGAGATTCATTTTGCAAGAGATTTTCGAACCAAACAATGTGTTTTTTAGTTTTAGGTTTTGGAGACTTTGACAGTTTAAAGTTTTCGATTTTAAGGGGATTTTGAGAGATTTTCTAGGGAGATGAAGGAGATTTGCAAGAGATTTGAGTGTGGGGAATGATTTGGAAGGGATTTGAATGTAGCAGAGGAAGGAACCGTTGTGAGAGAGGGTGGAAAAACTTGTCAATTTGAATGGGGAGAGAGAAAATGTTGGGTTTTGATTTATATAGGTGGTGTGAGAGAAAGGAATTGGTGGTGCGGTGTAGTCGCAGCCTTTCTAAATTTATAACCATAAGAGCATCCACTACACCAAAAATCCCCATTAGCAACGGTTTTAAACCGTGGGGGTAACCCATTGTCACGGCTAAGAGCCGTGGGCTACAGAGGCGTTGCAAAATTCCTTTTAACGCCTATAAACCGTTGCTAAAAATTTTAGCAACGGTTTTATGCTTGAGGAGGTGTGGTGATTTTCAACATTTAGCCACGGTTTTTAGACGTGGCCAAAGTAGGTACGGTTTTAAGCCGTGATAATGTATGGATAATAACAACGGTTTTAAACTGTGACTAACAAAGTAGCAATGGTTTTAAGCTGTGGCTAACCCTGGCCACGGTTTTAAGCAGTGGCAACTGATGGAGAAAGACCACGGTTTGCAGCCGTGGCAAGATGCGACCACGGTTGTAAGCCGTTGGCAGTTAAAACAAAATAATAAAAAAATCTAGTTTGTTGTGAAAATAATATAATACAAAAAAAATTTAATTTTTTTTTGCTGCTGCTGCAGAATTGGAACAATCCAATTTCAAACTGATAATGCAATCATAGAGAATACTGGAAGATGATATTGCAATTTTAGCATTAATCAAGCATTATCAAGAGAATAACAGAAAGGGAAGACAACGAATTCACAGGAAGGAAAGATTTATTTGATTGGAATGTAAAGGTTACAATGGTCTGATAGACTAGAATGTATTAGGCACAATTCGAGATTGCCAATCTCCTACACTTGTACAATGAGTTTACAAAAATGAATCAATGCTTTCTGTTACAGACTCCCCTACTTATATCAGTTCCTAAAAGTTCCTAATGCCTTTATAATTGTCCATAAAGCACAAGACAACACTGCATTGATATAGCAACAATGCCACAACAGTTTTGTGTAACCATCCAGACTTGCTAACTTGCTAACAGATAACCCCCCAAATTTCCAAGCTTGCTAACAGACTTGCTAACCACTTGCAGACATGCTAACAGACCTGCTAACCAACCATAATGTAAATACAGCATAAGTATACCTGCAAGAAATGCATCCAGCTCTTCAGCTGGCACATCAAACACAACACCCTTCCAATCAGCTGTAAGATAAATTTTAACCCTACACAAGCCACACCTCAAGTTAATACTCTTATTTCACTTGTGAAAAAAAATAAATTTTAAAGCACTTACAACTGTCTTTGCAAATGCCTTTGTTTGTTTGTCTCACCTCTTGACATGTACATGGGGTTGTTGATGAACTGTCCAGAGTGTATGATAGGAGTTAGATAGTTGTCATTTTCAAATTTAACATGTCTAATGTAGAGGGTCTCTTCTAGATAAAATTTATTAGTAAGAAAGTTGATAGATTTTTTAATTAAAGTATTATTACACCAGAACTAACTACCTGACATTGAAATCGGTAATAAACAAAATAATAATAAATAACATTGACATACAAAATCCAAATATAAAAGAGCAAACCTGGACTAAGACAGAAAGAATGTCCATGCCAAACTTAAAGCACCAAATGAAGTCAGCCCAAGCAGTCAGCTCCCAGCAACCCGGACAGCACCAACGCAAGCTCTGTTTCACAGCAGCGTGCAGAAAAACCCGCAAGCCTCCCAGCAGACCTCAACCACAGCTCAAAACCGGTGTGCTAACCGCGCACACTGAAACCTGCTGTGGCTAGAAACAACACGTACAACAGACACGCTGAATCGCACTCTGTCTGGATCAACATCGCACTCTGTCTGCAATGCAGAGCACGCTGAAACTGCAGTGCACGCTGCCTGAGATGCGCTCTGTGCTGCAGTGTTCGGATCATCCCTTCCCTTTCAGTTACCGCCAGATTATCTTCAGTGTTTACTGATAAAGAAGGGAGTAGCAAATTGAGGAGCCATAGTAAAACTTTGTCCAAGGGAAAAAAAAACGCAAAATCTCATTTATAATCAATATTCTAAAATAAATAAATCAAATGTCATGACTTGGGATCATTATGGTTAACTATGTGACTACTTGTAATATCGATAATCAAATTCCTTACCTGGCCAATACCCTCCATTGTGGTAACTCCATCTAGTTTTTTTTGGATCGCAGCCTGTAACAATCCGCCATTCATGACTTTCTATGGCTGAATAGCAAATCTTAAGTGGCATTTCTCCAACTAATTCTTCCCAGCTCGACTCAATAAGATCCATAATAGCTGCAGACTGCTCAGGGGTTGCCAAGGATGAAAGAATTGCAATAAAGTTACCTAAGCAAAACCAGCGGAAATCCATTCTTGCAGGACTAACATTTCCAATGGAGTAGCCACCATGTGTCGGCATGAAATCAAATACCCAATCTAGAAGAGAATCAGGCATGACATTAAACTTGTTGGCTGCAGTGTGAGAGTACTCCTCAGTTTTAAACCGATAAATATCGTTAAGTTGCTTTAGGTCAAGCCAAAAATAAGTTCTCATGTGATAGCTTAGTGCATGAAGGTGTTTGACGATTCTCTCCACAAACACTTTACCCTCTTCATCTTGCTTGAGTAAAGGCAGTGCACATCTTAAAGCCATGAATAAAAGAGCTTGTATTTCAACAGGATACACATAAACACCCTAAAGCAGTAAAGAGACTGAACATATTAATAAGGGGTTTACATCTCAGCTTGAGGAAACTAAGTTATTGAAGATTGCCTTTAAGAGTCAATAATTCATCTATTTCAAAATTTCAAATTGCAGAGTTAAAACATAAAGCATACACACCTACGACTAGTGAACATTACAAGATGAATAAGAGAAACTCGCCATTCTACGATCAATCATGGAACAACCATCAGCACATAGCAAAGTAGGAAATGTATCGAATCCTTCTGATAGGCATAAACTCAAAATGAGACGCATGCCCTTCTGTAAAGCTGGTAAATCAGCTAAGGAAGAGTCTCCTGTAGATTTTGTGTATGCACGAAGCAATATAATCCACCAAAATCCAGAGTCAACAGGAGCAACTCTTCCTATTGCACTTTCACCAAAATCTGCAAGTAAGGTCTCATTATTTCTAACAGGATCATGAAGTACTTTGAAGCTCGCTGGCATTACTCCTTCTCCTAGCTTAAATTGATCGATTGTTTTCTCCCATGACTGAAATTTCAAAAAAAAGGAAAGCGCCACAAGATTAAAATAAATAAATAAAAAAAGCGCAATTTGCCAATATTTTCATCATCAGTAGAAGGCATGTAGAATCAATGCTGCAAATATTTTCACTTGGAAAACTTATTCGATTTGAGTAATGAAAGTAGGTAAGGGATTCCTTATAAAACGGACTCATAAAAAAAATAAATTCTAAATGGCAAGGAAACCAGCGAGGGAGCGGGGTGTAACCTACCCAACCGTTATCCTGTGAGAAATAGGAACATTAAAAGACAGAGAGCAAGTTTAAGAATTAATATAACCACATAAAAGACAACCGCGCTGTCTAATTGGGTGACTATAACTACATTGTGTAATTTCATGAGAATAGTGAAGGCAGAGTGCTGATGATAGAGGATGGCACAAAAACAACTATAAAAAGAGAAGCGAAGTACTCTTATTGAAGGGATAAGGTGAAATAAAGGTAAATAACACCTCAATAATAAAAATATAAGCTTACAAATTGGACATCATCTTGCAGAAGATCTAGCATTGCAGCTCTGATCAGATCAATTCCCTTTTGATAATCCAGTCTTCTTATGAATCCAATCTACGAAAATCATTGCAAAATAAGTTATACTAGAAGGAATGAGCTATTTCAAATTTTCAATATTGAAATAACTAGAATACAGAATTTAGTTCTCACAATTGGACAGTCAGGTCTGATAGGGAGCCCAAGTTCCTTCTGAAGATCCGTTTTACTGTTAACCTGTTTCATACAATATATACCCAATTAAAGAGAGAGGGAAAAAACACTGCAATCACGGCACATATATAGATAAACTAGGAACATGAAGATGGTTAAAAATGAAGACGTGGATGAACAATCTATCTTGTCAAAGCATACCTTAGTTTTGTGTCACTCATAAAGAGATGTGCATGCCTATTGATCATCGTAATTAAAATCCTCGTCATCTTTAATATACTTCTCCTGCACTGCAGCTACTGTGGATCTGCATTGTCAAGGAAAAATAGGAAAGAAATGCCAAACCTACTAACAAAAGTGTATTATCAGATTACAATTTATTATAATTATATGATGCAGCAGTGAGCATTATTTGGGTTTTGTCTAGGATATCTCCACCTTAAAGTAGAAACTACTTAAAAAGAGTAACACTTTCATACTGACCATAAGTGCAGATAGAAACTAAAAATAGAAATTTGCCTTCTTTACGCTTTGTATAAAAGTGAAACATGTGATATGATTTTACCTCACTACTTTGCAAGCTGTTGTAAGTACGACATCGCTTGCTGGATATTGAATTTGATTTTCTTAAGAGTTGGACTTCCATACAGGCATGGCTCCAAGCACTCAATAGGAACATATCCAAGCCAAAGCTAATCTATCAGAGAAAACCATTATTTGGTATTTTACTCAAATACAAAAATTCTCATCTCCTATGCATAGACAAATCTTGGGAGATTTAGCAAAATATGGTAGGTCCATGGAGATACTAATGTTAACACCGTGCCAGTTCTACATATGGCTGAAGCATAACAAAATAATAAGACATAAATAAGAATTATTGTAATCAATATGCATCAAGTGTTATAAAAAAGGATAGGAGATGCTCTATATAAACACTGTTTAAATTTTTGAAAAAAGAACAAAGGACAATTGCAAAGAAGATAAAGGATATCTGTAGTAATCCCAATCAAGAGACCAGCTGCAATTTTGCTGAACTCAATGGCACTCCCTTCTATGCCAACAATATATACCCATTGCTCTTGTCGATTAGCTTGACAAGATTCCCCACACTTTCTTTATCCTAAAAAAGAGTCCATGACAGGATTGAAAACACTCAAAATAGATCATGCAGTCTGCGAAACAGAAAGGACGGGGAGCAGCATACCTGAATATCCAAGGTACTGAAATTGACCAGACCAAAGTCTTTTACAACCCCACAAAGTTTCTTTGTTAGCTCCTACAATTAAACAGACAACAGAAGACACCCAGAAAATTATTTGATTTGGGAGCTATCTTCAGTAGAAGAAGTTTAGAAATGTAGTAAAACCACTGCTGAAAGCTTACAAAATTTATTCATACATGGATAAATAAAATAGAAGCTCGAGGAGGAAATATCTATCACTCAAGTTTGTGTCAAAAAAATAACTTCTTTTACTTCACTTAGAGTTGCTACCGTGATTAATTGTATTGTACCTTGTCAAACCCATCAAGATTAGAGGTGCCTAACAATTTTTTTGCTCTCCCATCATTCATGTATTTAGCCAACTGAAAAAGAGAAAATAAGACATATGAAAATAAGTCCCATAACAAGAGGGGACACAAGTAATCAAGCAAATTAGAAACTTATCTTTTCTGGCAATTACTCAACAAAAAAAAAGTAATAACAACATTCTTCTGATAATCATTATTGCTTCAGTAAAGGATGTGTATGGAGTTGAATATAATCCTCATTGTCATCAAAATATATCACCGTCTTCAATTTAAGTGGAAAACTTTTCCCTCAATCTAGCACTTCTCTATTTTTGGTTGTTTTCTCTAGGATTTTTTATTTAAAAAATAAACACGGGATAAATAAATTTTGTTTACAAAGGGCATGTAAACTCTATTTTGTATCATTTTGAAGACATGGAAATTTCAACTGTGATATAATCAACTCTTATCGGAAGGTCTTATAAAGCAGAATTTTGTAACTATGTCTGCAGGGATCGAAGTATCATCCTAACACAGATAATCTTGAAAATGGATTCAGATGATCAAAACGAGGAAAGTGAGAAAGGACAGGTTATATACCTGGGTCTAACATCTAATCCCCCAATTTCACCACATTAAGTGTACCAGGAAACTGCATGTTTCTGTCTTTCCTTGGAGACAATTGACTGCCATACCTGACAGTTAGATGAAATAAATACATAAATAAGGAAAACTGTAAATGCAAACTTCACAAAAAGCAGTCAAGCACTGAGAGTTTTAAATATGTATATTGATCATAAATAAACATGAAAAAGTAAATATAGTCAGAAAATTCACCATTAGACACTTGGTTTTTGGTGTTTTTGTGTAGAAAATAGAACTCCTGTATAAAGAAAGACATCATAATCAACATCAAAAGCAATAGACATAAATATGATAACAAAGCAAACTGTAGTATATGCACCATAACAATCAAAGATGAACTAAGGTCATACCAATTGTTGCGAATGAGAATTCAAATAGAATAAACAATGTTTCAAATGGGATGAGGCAAGCAATAGTCATTTTGTGGTTAAGTCTATAGATACTTGCACTTAAGCTTCAGCTAGTTATCTTAAATGACCAATCACGTGCCCGTAGTGTATTTTACTCAGCTCCTCTTTTGCTGCCACCATTACATTGCTTCCAACATAGTTGTAAGTATCATCATCAAGTTCCACATGATTTTTACACCATATGAAGAAATCACCAATGTCCAAATCCCCCATCATGTCTCCTTTTGGATCACTCTTGTAAAGTTTCACCCCAGTCCTGAATTTGAAGCATAAAGAAAGTCTGATCTTTGTTGCAGGGTTCAATGATCCATGACAAGTGCAAGAGAATTGATGGATAGGATCTACAACCTCTATTGCTATCGCATTGACATTCTTTTCCCCAATCACAAACTTTGTAAGTCCTTGACACTGAAGGAACAGGATTGCTTGGAGAAGGAAACCTCTCAACACCTTGAGAAAGATGATGGTAATGGAGATGGTGGTAATGGAGATGGAGGTAATGGATTTTCTGGTTGCCTTGTCGATTGTGCACGGGATGATGGTGTATCTTTAGTTCTTTGTGTCCCTCGTTGTGTTCCCTCACTTGTTGATGGTCTCACATAAGTTTCACTTTCAAGTCTCTCTCGTATCCATCTAACATTTTCTTCCAATCTATCATATTTTTTGCTAAATTTTTTACTTCCAATGTTTTTTCCAAAAGCAATGAACGAGTGGGAAGTGCAGCATCATACTTCCTTTTAGAGACGGTGGTTCCAACACAACAAGTACGCCCCCTCACTTCTTGGCCAAACACTTGGCCTAAAGGATCATCATCAATAGTGAGGTCAGTGGTACCCTGGTTGAAGATTCTTGCAAGGCGGCTTTTTTTGCTTTAACTTGTTTCTTCAAAGAAATGAAAAAATAAAATAAATCAGGACACAAATAATATTCAAACAACTACAAAGTAAATTAAGAATTGTGTTATAAAAGACATCATTGGGCACATACCATATATAGTTCAGCACCATGCGTGGGTTTTCCATCCTTTCCCATGTGACAAGTACATCCATTATTTGTCAATATGCGCCTGTTGACTTGGTTCCCCATCAGGGTTCTTCTCAACCTATATACTTGAAAGATTAGTCTCAACCTATATAATTAAATGGTATATAATATTGTACTAGTAGCTAGAAACTCAATTACCATTTCATACTCTACTTCTGCAGCACTCTATTGGCCACCCCCCCCCCCCCCATACATACTTTGAAGCCTTTTTGTTTTTTGCATTTTGGGCTCTAATTGCCTTCGCTTCAGGGGTGCTCTCATAGCGAACAAACTCCTTCCAATCCTCCTCTCTTACACCATTTGGAACATGCTTCTCTTGTTCCTCAATGGTAGGATACTTATCCAAATAATTTTTCCTAAGATCTGCCTTGAACCTTCTATAATATTCAGGCATTTTCAAGTGCACACTCCTTTTCACATAATTTGGAATGTCGTATTCACGCTGCAAATAAGCCATTGAGATATAAGTTGAAAATAAAATAAGACATTATGAAAATCAATGATGTAAAATCTCACCTTGAGGCCATTCCACACATCTTCTTTGTAGTTATAAGTAACATGGTGCCAACCCTTGAATTTGATAAGCACAAGGGTTTCAACAAACTTTCCAATGTTTTTATTGAAATTTCTAGCACCAGGTCCAACTGCTAAACCGTGGAGGTTGAGTTGTATGGTCTGTTTAACTTCACTGTCATCATTTGTAGATCTAGTGACATCAATGGTGGAGAGATTGCCGCGAGTACTATCCATTTCTATCAATGACATTATAGATATTAACCATTATCAAACAAAAATAAATAAGAATCAACTATATACACCACATTAGTGATAATTTCCTTTCACAACATATCATCACAAATAGATTTTTATAAAGCATTGGAAAAGCCAATCTGAATACATAGCTACAAAGTTTCCCTTTCCCAACTCAAAAGTCAAAATAAGAAACAAAGACAAAATTTTGGTCTCAACCAAAGAGGATGACTAAAATAGCATTAGAAATGCATCAAAAAATATTGTAGCATAGTCAATTAAAATTCCAGTAAGCTCTTCAGGTTGGGGTTGTCTTTCAAGATGCTTTGATACACAGTGG
>QNQO01003881.1:0-41336 GCA_003290165.1 Berberis thunbergii | reverse complement strand
TTCAGTCTCCCGTAACTCCTAGTAACATCAAGACCACACCTCAGCTCCATCTCAACTACAAGCCTCACCTCGCCAACATGTCCCCAAGCAACATCTTCTTGCCCCACCTTTGCTCCCCACACCACCAGCACTGTCTGATCCACCTACAACAAGGGAACGTCTTCCTCCACCACCACCAGTAACAAAATCTGAGGCAATTAGGTGGAGTATGTTATTAGGGGTTCTCCAGCAGTCGGTGATTAATTTGTCGAGCCTCCCGCTACTATCAACAAATCATCATTAGCCACCACATCCCTAAAAAATGTACTGATGTGTTTTTTTAATTTGTAACTATACAGTACGGTTTAAAAATTTTAATTTGTAATGGATACATTGTGATTTTACATTATTAATTTGTAAAGTTAATAGTATTTAAATAAATTAGTAAAACCTTTCTATCCGTGGACGATTCAATTAATAAATATTTCAAATTTAATTAAAATAAATATTTGAATTAAAAGATTTCAAAATTATTAAACAGAACTTTAAGCGACAAAAATTTTCGTCGCATAAGAATAGATCAAGCGTGTTTGGATCGACGGAACCTGTGTGACAACATTAGAGTGATGAATATTGTTGTCGCATAAAGAATATCTTGTGCAATGAAAGGTTCGTCACCATTGAGTTAAGTCGACAAAGTCTAACACGAAGAAAGAGATCGTCACGATTGAGTTATGCCGACAAAGTTTAATGCGATGAAATGGATCATCGCGTAAGTATATTTTACACGAAGAAAATTCTATTTCTTGCGACGAAATTAGCGTCGCGTAAAACAGCATTACGCGACGCACCCTTATGCAACGATCTTTGGTGTCGTCGCGCAAAAGGATTTCATAGCGACGAAGATTTATTTTCGTCGTGCAAAGATTTGCGAGAGTGTCGTCGCGCAAAAAGGATTTTGTAGCGACGAAGATTTAGTTGCGTCGCGCAAAGACTTGCGAGACAGAGCTGTGGTGTCGTCGCGCAAAAAAGCATTTGTAGCGACGAAGCTTATTTTCGTCGCGCAAAGACTTGCGAGACAGAGCTGTGGGTTGTCGCGCAAAAAGGCATTTGTAGCGACGAAGATTATTTTCGTCGCGCAAAGGCTTGCGAGACAGAGCTGTGGTGACAACCTTTGCGCGACGAATATTTTGTCGCCATTATTTATGGCGACGAAATGTTGTCTATAGCGACAATTTTGACTACGTCGCTAAAGGCCTTTTTTTTGTAGCGGGGAAGTGCAATGTATATAAATGGCGTTAGACAATTCCAACAGTTTGTTGAGGATAATGCAAATGGAGAGAGTCTTTTTCCTTGCCCATGTGTTCGATGTAGGAACTCGAGGGGAAACATTAGTGTTGACGACATAGGTGTTCATTTGTTAAGTCATGGCATTGATACCAATTATGTCACGTGGATACATCATGGAGAGAATATAAACAAGCATGTAATTGGTGTACCTATGACAGAAGTGGCTGAACTTGATGATGTATGTGAATATCCTAGGATGAGCGAGCTAGTTGATGATGTATTCCTCAACATGCAAACTGTGGATGCTGATGATGGGATAAATGACTTGAATGACACCGTCGAAGAATGTTTTGGCGGTAATCCAGAAGGTGGTCCGGAACTTTCTCGTGAACCTGAGACAGTTATGAACAAGAAGTATCAAAAGTATAAGGAAAAAGCGACTGTGCCTTTGTACAAAGGGTGTCCTAAGGATAAGACCATGTTGTCCACCATTATTGAATTGCAGAATTTCAAGACTCGTTTTAGTTGGAGTGGTAATAGTGTGACGATGTTTGTTAAAATGGCTAAAAACCTTACTGCCGGATGATTGTAATTTGCCAGATAACTACCCAAACATGAAAACCACAAATTAAGAGATATGGGGATGGAATGTAAGACAATACATGCATGTGCCAATGGATGCATACTTTATTGGAAAGAATATGAGGGTCTGGTTGGTTGTCCAAAATGTGGGGAGCGTAGGTATAAGGTTTGTGTGGATGTCGATGAGAACGACTCCGGCAAGGTATACAGGGAAAGAAGTTAAAAGGTTGTAAAGTATTTTCCATTGATTCCAAGGTTGAAAAGATTTTTAGCATACCATGGATTGGTGAAGCAATGACATTGGCACAAGGATGCTTGTCCAGATGGGAATTTGATTGAGACATCCATGTGATTCAGCACAATGGACTTTAACAAATATGAAATGGCCAGAGTTTGCCTCTGATAGTAGGAATTTGAGACTTGCAATATCGACTGATGGTTTTAACCCACGTGGAAATCTAAGTATGCTCATAGTTTGTTGGCCAGTAATAATAGCACCTTTGAATCTTCCACCTTCTTTATGCATGAAAAAGGAGTTTTTGTTTGTTAACCTTGTTAATATCAGGGCCAAAAGCACCCGGAAAGAATATTGATGTTACCTGGAGCCATTAGTAGAAGAGTTGAAGGAATTGTGGGCTGATGGTGTTTCAACCTTGGGATGTGTGTACTAAAAGCAATTTCCGGTTGAAAGCAATGTTGTTTTGGGGTATCCATGACTTTCCCTGCTTATGGGACTCTAGCTGGTTGTAATGTTCATGGTTATAATGCATGCCCTATTTGTGTTGATGATGTAGAATCTGAACGTCTTTCAAACAGTCGGAAGATATTCTATAGAGGCCATCGACATTTTTACCTACAAAACACAAGTTTAGAGATGACAAGGGATTCAACAAAGATGGTTGAACATCGTCGTGCTCCACAACGGTTATCTGGCGAAGAAGTTGAACGAAGGATAGTGGAAATTTTTGGAAGGTAGTTCTACACAAGGTAGGGTTAGTGGGCAAAAGCGCAAGAATATGCGTTGATAATGATAACGTCAATGATGAACCAACCAATAACATTGCGCCACCGTGGTCTAGAAGGTCCATTTTTATTTGATTTTGCCGTACTGGAAGTTTGTTGAGCTACGACATAATATTGATGTGATGCATACTGAAAAGAATGTCATTGAACACTTATTGAACATATTGTTGAATGTCTCTAAGAAAACAAAGGATGGTGAGAATGCTCGAAAAGATATGGAAGACATGGGAACTCATAAGAGATATTGGTTGAGCCATGACAATGAAACGGGAAAAACTTCAATGCCAAAAGCATCATTGCCTTGACCAAGAAAGAAAAAAAAGTATTTATGGACACAAAAGAGTTGAAATTGCCGAGTGGATTTTCATCCAAGTTGAGTAATTTGCGTTCTTGGCAATCCCCTGGAGCTAAGAGGACTAAAGTCACATGATTACCATGTCATTATGCAACATTTACTTACAGTTTTGCTTAGACATGTTTTTCGTGACAAGAAGGATAAAGATTTAAGAATTGCTATTCAAAGAATTAACTTATTCTTTAATATCTTATGTGCTAAAGTGATCAACAAAACAGATCTTCAGTTGGCACACAAAGGTGTGATTGAGGCAATGTGTGTCCTTGAAAAGGAGTTTCCGCTTTCATTCTTTGTTATAAGTGTGCATTGCATGGCTCACTAACCGAGGGAAGCGATGCTTGGTGGTCCAGTTCGATATCGATGGATGTATCCCTTGAGCGGTAAATAAATTTCTAATTTTAGTGCACGTCATCACGTTATCTTATTATATTATATACTAATTTATCCTTTTATTTATGATTGATAGGTTAATGAAACGATACAAAGACTATACTAAAAATTTCAGATACATGGAAGGATCAATAGCAGAATCATACCTTGTAGATGAATCTGTTACATACTGCATGGAGTATATGAGAAAGCCACGGTTCGGAACTCACAAAACACAGTCAAGAGGAGTGGCTTGATGTAGATGATGAGTATGCCGATGAAAAGCCATTGGATAAAGGAAAAAACTATATGCTAAATAATGTACAATTTAAACAAGCTCGAAGATGGGTTTTCAATGCACTTGCTGATTCGAGTGATTGGGAAGAGTAAGATATATAATATTTTAGTCTTTTTTTTATTCTTAGAAATATAGAATTATGATAATATGGTAACTTGTGCAGAAAATACAATGAATATTGCATGGAGTTGGCTACACAAAGTAAAAAAAAGGGTCAAGGAAAAATGTTGAGAAATCTACAGATTTATTCCTTGGTTGTGTGATGAGGTATATTATAATGTGTATTTATTCATATATATATACATATATAATTTTTTTTATTTTCAGATTTCAGTTCTAAGATGATTTGTTTTACAATGTAGTTGGAGAAGGCTGGGGAAACAAATACCACACTTTGGAGGTTAGCCAATGGTCCAAAATTTTTGGCAACTCGATATCCAAAATATTGTGTAAATGGTTTCACATTTGTGGACAAGTTCTTTGGATGAATGTTTGGTGACACAAGATAGTGGTGTCTCCATGGATGCCATTGCTCATTTTGTTGCTAGTAAGAAAGATAAGAGGCCAAAGGACCAACTAGTCAAAATGGTATGGAGTTGTTAGAGACATACTGGTGCTAGACTACATTGATTTCAAAGAAACTGTCTTCTATTGTGATTGGGTCAAAGTGGAAGATAAGAAAAATGCATATAAGGTGGACCCAATTTGGAACCATGAGATGGTAAACTTGTCGAAGCTAAAAGACAAAAGAAAGGTGGAAGAGGATCCAATCATTTTAGCTCAAGAAGCAAGTGGAGTATTTTATTCGAAAGATCAATCAAATGACGGGTGGCATGTAGTTCTACATACTCAAAGAGGCTTGAACACTAATGTCGATAAAAAGGAAATTCCCACTGTGTATCAAAGCATCTTGAAAGACAACCCCAACCTGAAGAGCTTACTGGAATTTTAATTGACTATGCACAATATTTTTTGATGCATTTCTAATGCTATTTTAGTCATCCTCTTTGGTTGAGACCAAATATTTTGTCTTTGTTTCTTATTTAGACTTTTGAGTTGTGAAAGGGAAGCTTTGTAGCTATGTATTCAGATTGGCTTTTCCAATGCTTTATAAAAAACTATTTGTGGTGATATGTTGTGGAATGAAATTATCTATAAATGTGGTGTATATAGTTTGATTCTTATTTCTTTTTGTTTGATAATGGTTAATATCTATAACTTTCTTCATTGATAGAGATGGATAGTACTCGCGGCAATGATCTCTCCACCATTGATGTCACCAGATCTACAAATGATGACATTGAAGTTAAACAGACCATACAGTTCAACCTCCACGTTTAGCAGTTGGACCTGGTGCTAGAAATTTCAATAAAAACATTGGAAAGCTTGTTGAAACCCTTGTGCCCATCAAATTCAAGGGTTGGCACCATGTTACTGACAACTACAAAGATGATGTGTGGAATGGCCTCAAGGTGAGATTTTACATCATTGATTTTCATAATGTCTTATATTATTTCAACTTATATCTCAATGGCTTATTTGCAGCGTGAATACGACATTCCAAATTATGTGAAAAAGAGTGTGCATTTGAAAATGCCTGAATATTATAGAAGGTTCAAGGCACATCTTAGGAAGAATTATTTGGATAAGTATCCTACCATTGAGGAACAAGAGAAACATGTTCCAAATGGTGTAAGAGAGGAGGATTGGAAGGAGTTTGTTCACCATGAGAGCACCCCTGAAGCGAAGGCAATTAGAGACCAAAATGCAAAAATAAAAAGGCTTCAAAGTATGTATGGGGGGGGGGGGGGTGGCCAAAAGAGTGCTGCAGAAGTAGAGTACGAAATGGTAATTGAGTTTCTAGCTACTAGTACAATATTATATACCATTTAACTTTATAGGCTGAGACTAATCTTTCAAGTATATAGGTTGAGAAGAACCCTGATGTAGAACCAGTCACACGCACTGACATATGGATTGCCTGTCACACGGGAAAGGATGGAAACCTACGCGTGGTTCTGAACAATATATGGTATGTGCCCAATGATGTCTTTTATACCCAATTCTTAATTTACTTTGTAGTTGTTTGAATATTATTTGTGTCCTGATTTATTTTATTTTTTCATTCTTTTGAAGGAACAAGTTAAAGCAAAAAAAGCTGCATTGCAAGAATCTTCAACTCAAGGTAACATTGACCTCACTATTGATGATGATCCTCTAAGCCAAGTGTTTGGCCAAGAAGCGAGGGGACGTACTCGTTGTGTTGGAACCACTGTCTCTAAAAGGAAGTATGATGCTGGCACTTCCCACTCGTTCATTGCTATTTGGAAAAAACATTGGAAGCCAAAAAAAGGGAAGAAAAATATGAAAGATTGGAAGAAAATGTTAGATGGATATGAGAGAGACTTGAAAGTGGAACTTATGTAAGACCATCAACAAGTGAGGGAATACAAGGAGTTGTTCAAAGAACTGAAGATACACCGTCATTCGGTGCACAATCGACAAGGCAACCAGATAATCCATTACCTCCATCTCCATTACCACCATCTTCATTACCTCCATCTCCATTACCACCATCTCCATTACCATCATCTTCTCAAGGTGTTGCGAGGTTTCCTTCTCCAAGCAATCCTGTTCCTTCAGTGTCAAGGAGATACAAAGTTTGTGATTGGGAAAGGGATGTCATTGCGATAGCATTTAGAGGTGTAGATACTATCCATCAATTCTCTTGCGCTTGTCATGGATCATTGAACCCTGCAACAGAGATCAGACTTTCCTTATGCTTCAAATACAAGACTGGGGTGAAACTTTACAAAAGTGATCCAAAAGGAGACAAGATGGGGGATTTGGACGTTGGTGATTTCTTCATATGGTGTAGAACTCATGTGGAACTTGATGATTGATAGTTTACAAAAACCAAGAGTCTAATGGTGAATTTTCTGACTATATTTACTTTTTAATGTTTATTTATGTTTACTTTTTGATTATGATGTCTTTCTTTTAATGTTTATTGTTGTACGTGCTGTTTCTGGCCGCAGCGGGTTTCACGATGACACACGTGGCAATGCCGACTGAAGCAGCAGTTATGAAAGTTCTCCCTGGAACTTCAAAGAACAGCAGTGCCAAGGGAGGGCCCCATTCCTTTTACATTCTCACGCCTTGACAAACATAACTCAGCTGTAAGACTACCTTCAAAGCTTTTATAATTCATAAAGTTACTTCGGTTTTGTTCATCTGTGTTATGTGAACCTTTAAGGAGGATAACTGACCTGCAAGGACCAAGTATGAGTTTCCCCCAACTTACAAACTTTGAAAAAAGTGACAGACTTGTGAGTTGATTTGTTGATATTTTTACTGTACGCCTGTATAAACTTATGACTTTATAGGTTTATATGACTAAGTTACATTTATTTGGACAGGCTTCTGAAAAACTGCTCAATTAATGGTCCCATCCCTCAATTTATTGGAGAAAGCATCCAAACTATAAATAGACTGTAAGTTAATTTGGTCTGTAATTGTTTTATGATATTTGATCTACAATGGTCCTTATGTAAACAAATCCTTGCTAGTCTTTGCTTTGATGAATCTCATTTTCATTTTGCAGAGACTTGAGTTTCAACAATTTGTCTGGTATTTGAAGTGCTTTTGGGTTGTGATAGAATGGTTTTTGGAATGAACATGTAACTGATGTGCATGTCATGTATACAGAATCAAACTGTCTCTGAATTGAAAGACTTTGTAAGGAAGCTCAATTCATTACCAGAAATCTTTGTAAGTCTGTCCTCTGATGTATCCGTTAATTTGGTTCAAGTAGCCTCATGAATCTTATGCCTGCACCTTCTGCTTAATTTGTCACAGAGGCACATAAATCTTGCTCAACACTTATCTACATTTACATCAAAGCCTTCATTCCTTGGACAACTTGACATGGAGCACCTGGTTGTAGAGGGGGAGAGTTATGACATGTGAGTTGAATCATACTTCTAGCTGCACTTTTGGTAACATAGTATTATGTAAGATGGAGTTGCAACCTGGGTTCATGAATTTGCAACCTGGGCTCCTAGGTAGAGTGAGTTTTGGTTTTTTTTTTTTTTTTTTAATCTCCTATTATGCTGTCAGTATATGTTATATTCAGCATACTTGTGGATGCAGCATTGGTGCAGTTCTGTATGACATGATTTCATTGAGATGAGGTCTCTAAAGTATTTTACTCTTCTATTTCTCAAGTTTGGCTATTTTGTATATTCAATTTCTCATCAAAGACTGGTGTGGCACACTTCATGGTGAAGAAAAGGTAAGTCTGTTTTGTTAATTTTTGTACTGTGATTGTGCTGCTTTAAGTAATTATCCCACTTATCAATTTGATGGAATTCTGTCAGGTACCTGGTTTTCAGAAATTTGTACTTGAGACATTTGCGATAAACTGTTGTTTGTACAACGTTCTTGACAGATCTTTCGAATTCCATGATGCAAACACAGTATGATTTCTGACTATCTTGCGATCAACTTTTTTTTAATTATGCATTGTTAATATAACATTAAACCATTCTAACATTAAACCATTCAGAAATCTTAATAAGAAGTGAGACAATCTATCACAATCCCAATCAATATCAACTAGTCTTGTAAAATAGGGAAGCAAGCCTTGTGGAATTCTCAAAAGGAGAAAAATAAACGAAGACGAACTGAGAGAGATGCCTCGACTTTGACATGTATGGTATAAAAAAGAAATGAAAGTAATAGAGAAAATGTAGTCAAATTTATGAGAATAATCAATCCCACTTATTTTCTTCTTTCATGAGCAAAGCAATAACACAGCAGCTCCTCTTCTTCTTCTTCGATTCCTTTCCATCAAGTCAAGTGTTGTTTTTCCACTTCCTCTTCTTCAATTTAGGTTACAGATTTTCCTTTCTTGAATTTAATTTCCAGTTTTCTAGTCGGAAACACAATGATTAAAATATTGGTGTTTCAGGGCCCTTCTGCTTCTCTACCTGTCTTACACTTCAAAGCTACATGTCCATTAATGATCAAAAACATGTATAGTACACAATCGTAAAATGTCTAGTGCAATTCTATCCAAAATGTCCATTAATGTACCTTAATGACTTCATCTAAATTGTCTGCATGGCTGTCAATGGTTGTTGTGCCCCCAACTCAAACAAAAGGACTCACACTTGGTCATCTTTTAAGTACACAATCATGAACCTATCTACAGAATGCAGGGAAGGGGGAGAGACATTCTCTCTGCCATGCCATGCCATGCCATGCCATGCTATGCCATCATTTGATATTCTCATATAGTTTGTGGGTGTTTCAGTTTCAGAGATTCAATTTCATTATCTCTCCCTCTCATGCTACAGATAATGTGCATCCAAGAAGGACACAATGGAGGAGGAGTCTTAGTCACGATGACACACGTGGCAATGCCAACTGAAGCAACAGTATGAAAGTTCTCCCTGGAACTTCAAAGAACAGCAGTGCCAAGGGAGTATAACCTACACCCAGACATATTAAGCACCTTGTAAGTCTAATATATTCATGTTTATTTTGTTTATCGACATCCGTTTATATTGTGAATTCTTTATGTATCTATATTGACTTGCAGAGTGATATTTGAAATGTTTTTTTTTCTTTTGTTCTCTTCAATTACATGTGGTGGCCATCTAACCCATGTGTAATCTGCAAATGACACAACGACATCAACAGCCGCAGCATTTCATGCAATCTTTGCCACCAATGCAACGGGCCCAGTTGCAACATCAATTGCAGCAGCAGCAACAACAGCAACAGCTGAGACAGCAAGTGCAACAGCAGGGAATTCAACCGGCATCTGCAGTAAGCAATCCTATCAAATCATGGCTTGCATGTGCTGCACAGAAGGTTGATGAAGTGAACGCCTTGGCGAAGGCATTGTCTGGCAGTAAAAGGAACTTTTCTACTTAACAAAAAGGTATGTCTGATTGACGGTCATTTCAAGAGGGGGTGTTTTCTCTTCATGTGTTTTCACTTTATTTTAAGTTGACATTTCAGTAAAGCACATAGGGTGTCTTCAGCCCATAGGGTGTCTTAGCATGCTGCCTTTGACTTCCTGATTCTAATAATCATGTCTCACAGTCCTTAGTCCTAATTGTTATGATGCAATTGGTGCAGGGAGTCCTTTCCTGTGTCATACAAAAACTGGAAAGCTATTGAAGACCATTACAACAATTTCTCGAGAAGCGCTCAGCTATCACCTGCTCCCACCAGTGGCAACCAACTAGACCCTGATCCCTTAATGCCAAAACGGGCCTTTGGTCAATATGTTGCTCGAGAAGCTGAGTTGAATGCAGAGTATTGGGTAAGTTTAGTTCTCTTTCTTTCCTTCTCATTGGCAGGATTTTTAAGATAAGCATGCTCCTTTTAATGCCAATGCCTCTATCAGGGTGGCACAATGAAATGTAAGGCAATACCTCTTCTCACACTCCCCTTCAGAACACACCATAATAAGACATTATAGTTTGTGGTCAAGGCATTTGTTGACTTATTTCTCTATCTATTTATGTTTTTTTTTTATTTTTTATTGCAGGTGGCAGCATGGTTGAGGGCAGAAGCTCATTACGAATCCTTGACTTATATGAGGTTAGTTTTCACTATTTTCACTAATTTCTCGTTGAATGTTTGAGCTCAGTAACCATCATATTTCTTTTCTTCTTCTTTTTTACTTCCATTTTTACGATATGGTTCCTTGATATAACAATTTTGCACTGTCCAGGCATGTTTAATTTTTCAAAAAGAGTTATGCTGATGAGGTAAAGTTTCCATTCCATTGCACAATACAATATTTCAAGCACAAGTTTATTTTCTTCCATGGGTATTTATTTGAATGCCTTCTCTATTTCAAAGTGCATGTCTTGTAATTGAACACGAGGACTCTATGATTTGTGATTTACTAGAGGTATTGAAATAACCTTTGTTTTGGTAAAATCAAAAGGAGTGGGCCAATGAGCGTACTATAACAAACATCCTCAAGTACTTTTTCATTTGTTGGCATCTTGAAGCACTGTTCACAAGGATTTTTTTAGGCAAAGCAATGAAAGCTTTATCAACAAAGGATTAGTGAAAGTGATCTTCATTAAGCTTGCACATTCTCTTTTAGGGTTTTAGCAACATGATCAATCAGTATGTACTATTTTTTTCCATAGAAGTCTTAATTCACATTTGAAGCAAGGGTGTTGGATTGGATCCTCCCTAGATCTATCTATTGTGGGAATGATCAGGTTGTGGAAGTGTGTGCCTTTTTTACAATAGATTTCCAAGATTGGAAGTATTTTGGTCCATAAAAGCTCTTTAAGGACCATATTGTCTCTCTTTGTGTGTTGCCTTATTCTTTGTGTGTTGCCTTTTTTACAAAGATGATGTGTGGAATGGCCTCAAGGTGAGATTTTACATCATTGATTTTCATAATGTCTTATATTATTTTCAACTTATATCTCAATGGCTTATTTGCAGCGTGAATACGACATTCCAAATTATGTGAAAAGAGTGTGCATTTGAAAATGCCTGAATATTATAGAAGGTTCAAGGCACATCTTAGGAAGAATTATTTGGATAAGTATCCTACCATTGAGGAACAAGAGAAACATGTTCCAAATGGTGTAAGAGAGGAGGATTGGAAGGAGTTTGTTCACCATGAGAGCACCCCTGAAGCGAAGGCAATTAGAGACCAAAATGCAAAAAATAAAAAGGCTTCAAAGTATGTATGGGGGGGGGGGGGTGGCCAAAAGAGTGCTGCAGAAGTAGAGTACGAAATGGTAATTGAGTTTCTAGCTACTAGTACAATATTATATACCATTTAACTTTATAGGCTGAGACTAATCTTTCAAGTATATAGGTTGAGAAGAACCCTGATGTAGAACCAGTCACACGCACTGACATATGGATTGCCTGTCACACGGGAAAGGATGGAAAACCTACGCGTGGTTCTGAACAATATATGGTATGTGCCCAATGATGTCTTTTATACCCAATTCTTAATTTACTTTGTAGTTGTTTGAATATTATTTGTGTCCTGATTTATTTTATTTTTTCATTCTTTTGAAGGAACAAGTTAAAGCAAAAAAAGCTGCATTGCAAGAATCTTCAACTCAAGGTAACATTGACCTCACTATTGATGATGATCCTCTAAGCCAAGTGTTTGGCCAAGAAGCGAGGGGACGTACTCGTTGTGTTGGAACCACTGTCTCTAAAAGGAAGTATGATGCTGCACTTCCCACTCGTTCATTGCTATTGGAAAAAACATTGGAAGCCAAAAAAAGGGAAGAAAAATATGAAAGATTGGAAGAAAATGTTAGATGGATATGAGAGAGACTTGAAAGTGGAACTTATGTAAGACCATCAACAAGTGAGGGAATACAAGGAGTTGTTCAAAGAACTGAAGATACACCGTCATTCGGTGCACAATCGACAAGGCAACCAGATAATCCATTACCTCCATCTCCATTACCACCATCTTCATTACCTCCATCTCCATTACCACCATCTCCATTACCATCATCTTCTCAAGGTGTTGCGAGGTTTCCTTCTCCAAGCAATCCTGTTCCTTCAGTGTCAAGGAGATACAAAGTTTGTGATTGGGAAAGGGATGTCATTGCGATAGCATTAGAGGTTGTAGATACTATCCATCAATTCTCTTGCGCTTGTCATGGATCATTGAACCCTGCAACAGAGATCAGACTTTCCTTATGCTTCAAATACAAGACTGGGGTGAAACTTTACAAAAGTGATCCAAAAGGAGACAAGATGGGGGATTTGGACGTGGTGATTTCTTCATATGGTGTAGAACTCATGTGGAACTTGATGATTGATAGTTACAAAAACCAAGAGTCTAATGGTGAATTTTCTGACTATATTTACTTTTTAATGTTTATTTATGTTTACTTTTTGATTATGATGTCTTTCTTTTAATGTTTATTGTTGTACGTGCTGTTTCTGGCCGCAGCGGGTTTCACGATGACACACGTGGCAATGCCGACTGAAGCAGCAGTATGAAAGTTCTCCCTGGAACTTCAAAGAACAGCAGTGCCAAGGGAGGGCCCCATTCCTTTTACATTCTCACGCTTGACAAACATAACTCAGCTGTAAGACTACCTTCAAAGCTTTTATAATTCATAAAGTTACTTCGGTTTTGTTCATCTGTGTTATGTGAACCTTTAAGGAGGATAACTGACCTGCAAGGACCAAGTATGAGTTTCCCCAACTTACAAACTTTGAAAAAAGTGACAGACTTGTGAGTTGATTTGTTGATATTTTTACTGTACGCCTGTATAAACTTATGACTTTATAGGTTTATATGACTAAGTTACATTTATTTGGACAGGCTTCTGAAAAACTGCTCAATTAATGGTCCCATCCCTCAATTTATTGGAGAAAGCATCCAAACTATAAATAGACTGTAAGTTAATTTGGTCTGTAAATTGTTTTATGATATTTGATCTACAATGGTCCTTATGTAAACAAATCCTTGCTAGTCTTTGCTTTGATGAATCTCATTTTCATTTTGCAGAGACTTGAGTTTCAACAATTTGTCTGGTATTTTGAAGTGCTTTTGGGTTGTGATAGAATGGTTTTTGGATGAACATGTAACTGATGTGCATGTCATGTATACAGAATCAAACTGTCTCTGAATTGAAAGACTTTGTAAGGAAGCTCAATTCATTACCAGAAATCTTTGTAAGTCTGTCCTCTGATGTATCCGTTAATTTGGTTCAAGTAGCCTCATGAATCTTATGCTGCACCTTCTGCTTAATTTGTCACAGAGGCACATAAATCTTGCTCAACACTTATCTACATTTACATCAAAGCCTTCATTCCTTGGACAACTTGACATGGAGCACCTGGTTGTAGAGGGGGAGAGTTATGACATGTGAGTTGAATCATACTTCTAGCTGCACTTTTGGTAACATAGTATTATGTAAGATGGAGTTGCAACCTGGGTTCATGAATTTGCAACCTGGGCTCCTAGTAGAGTGAGTTTTGGTTTTTTTTTTTTTTTTTAATCTCCTATTATGCTGTCAGTATATGTTATATTCAGCATACTTGTGGATGCAGCATTGGTGCAGTTCTGTATGACATGATTTCATTGAGATGAGGTCTCTAGAGTATTTTACTCTTCTATTTCTCAAGTTTGGCTATTCTGTATATTCAATTTCTCATCAAAGACTGTGTGCACACTTCATGGTGAAGAAAAGGTAAGTCTGTTTTGTTAATTTTGTACTGTGATTGTGCTGCTTTAAGTAATTATCCCACTTATCAATTTGATGGAATTCTGTCAGGTACCTGGTTTTCAGAAATTTGTACTGAGACATTGCGATAAACTGTTGTTGTACACGTTCTTGACAGATCTTTCGAATTCCATGATGCAAACACAGTATGATTTCTGACTATCTTGCGATCAACTTTTTTTTAATTATGCATTGTTAATATAACATTAAACCATTCTAACATTAAACCATTCAGAAATCTTAATAAGAAGTGAGACAATCTATCACAATCCCAATCAATATCAACTAGTCTTGTAAAATAGGGAAGCAAGCCTTGTGGAATTCTCAAAAGGAGAAAATAAACGAAGACGAACTGAGAGAGATGCCTCGACTTTGACATGTATGGTATAAAAAGAAATGAAAGTAATAGAGAAAATGTAGTCAAATTTATGAGAATAATCAATCCCACTTATTTTCTTCTTTCATGAGCAAAGCAATAGCACAGCAGCTCCTCTTCTTCTTCTTCGATTCCTTTCCATCAAGTCAAGTGTTGTTTTTCCACTTCCTCTTCTTCAATTTAGGTTACAGATTTTCCTTTCTTGAATTTAATTTCCAGTTTTCTAGTCGGAAACACAATGATTAAAATATTGGTGTTCAGGGTCCTTCGCTTCTCTACCTGTCTTACACTTCAAAGCTACATGTCCATTAATGATCAAAAACATGTATAGTACACAATCGTAAAATGTCTAGTGCAATTCTATCCAAAATGTCCATTAATGTACCTTAATGACTTCATCTAAATTGTCTGCATGGTTGTCAATGGTTGTTGTACCCCAACTCAAACAAAAGGACTCACACTTGGTCATCTTTTAAGTACACAATCATGAACCTATCTACAGAATGCAGGGAAGGGGGAGAGACATTTCTCTCTGCCATGCCAATGCCATGCCATGCTATGCCATCATTTGATATTCTCATGTAGTTTGTGGGTGTTTCAGTTTCAGAGATTCAATTTCATTATCTCTCCCTCTCATGCTACAGATAATGTGCATCCAAGAAGGACACAATGGAGGAGGAGTCTTAGTCACGATGACACACGTGGCAATGCCAACTGAAGCAGCAGTATGAAAGTTCTCCCTGGAACTTCAAAGAACAGCAGTGCCAAGGGAGTATAACCTACACTCAGACGTATTAAGCACCTTGTAAGTCTCATATATTCATGTTTATTTTGTTTATCGGCATCCGTTTATATTGTGAATTCTTTATGTATCTATATTGACTTGCAGAGTGATATTTGAAATGTTTTTTTTTTCTTTTGTCCTCTTCAATTACATGTGGTGGCCATCTAACCCATGTGTAATCTGCAAATGACACAACGACATCAACAACCGCAGCATTTCATGCAATCTTTGCCACCAATGCAACGGGCCCAGTTGCAACATCAATTGCAGCAGCAGCAACAACAGCAACAGCTGAGACAAGCAGGGAATTCAACCGACATCTGCAGTAAAGCAATCCTATCAAATCATGGCTTGCATGTGCTGCACAGAAGGTTGATGAAGTGAACGCCTTGGCGAAGGCATTGTCTGGCAGTAAAGGAACTTTTCTACTTAACAAAAAGGTATGTCTGATTGACGGTCATTTCAAGAGGGGGTGTTTTATCTTCATGTGTTTTCACTTTATTTTAAGTTGACATTTCAATAAAGCACATAGGGTGTCTTCAGCCCATAGGGTGTCTTAGCATGCTGCCTTTGACTTCCTGATTCTAATAATCATGTCTCACAGTCCTTAGTCCTAATTGTTATGATGCAATTGGTGCAGGGAGTCCTTTCCTGTGTCATACAAAAACTGGAAAGCTATTGAAGACCATTACAACAATTTCTCGAGAAGCGCTCAGCTATCACCTGCTCCCACCAGTGGCAACCAACTAGACCCTGATCCCTTAATGCTAAAACGGGCCTTTGGTCAATATGTTGCTCGAGAAGCTGAGTTGAATGCAGAGTATTGGGTAAGTTTAGTTCTCTTTCTTGCCTTCTCATTGGCAGGATTTTTAAGATAAGCATGCTCCTTTTAATGCCAATGCCTCTATCAGGGTGGCACAATGAAATGTAAGGCAATACCTCTTCTCACACTCCCCTTCAGAACACACCATAATAAGACATTATATTTTGTGGTCAAGGCATTTGTTGACTTATTTCTCTATCTATTTATGTTTTTTTTCATTTTTTATTGCAGGTGGCAGCATGGTTGAGGGCAGAAGCTCATTACGAATCCTTGACTTATATGAGGTTAGTTTTCACTAATTTCTCGTTGAATGTTTGAGCTCAGTAACCATCATATTTCTTTTCTTCTTCTTTTTTACTTCCATTTTTACGATATGGTTCCTTGATATAACAATTTTGCACTGTCCAGGCATGTTGAACTTTTCAAAAAGAGTTATGCTGATGAGGTAAAGTTTCCATTCCATTGCACAATACAATATTTCAAGCACAAGTATATTTTCTTCCATGGGTATTTATTTGAATGCCTTCTCTATTTCAAAGTGCATGTATTGTAATTGAACACGAGGACTCTATGATTTGTGATTTACTAGAGGTATTGAAATAACCTTTGTTTTGGTAAAATCAAAAGGAGTGGCCAATGAGCGTACTATAACAAAACATCCTCAAGTACTTTTTTCATTTGTTGGCATCTTGAAGCACTGTTCACAAGGATTTTTTTAGGCAAAGCAATGAAAGCTTTATCAACAAAGGATTAGTGAAAGTGATCTTCATTAAGCTTGCACATTCTCTTTTAGGGTTTTAGCAACATGATCAATCAGTATGTACTATTTTTTTTCCATAGAAGTCTTAATTCACATTTGAAGCAAGGGTGTTGGATTGGATCCTCCCTAGATCTATCTATTGTGGGAATGATCAGGTTGTGGAAGTGTGTGCCTTTTTTACAATAGATTTCCAAGATTGGAAGTATTTTGGTCCATAAAAGCTCTTTAAGGACCATATTGTCTCTCTTTGTGTGTTGCCTTATTCTTCATAACTTTTTCCCCACTAGGTTGCATGTTATAGAAGTACAAAGGTCAGTGTGGGTCGTAATTTATGTCTTGAATCACCTTTGAGATTGTGGCGTTTAGCCGATATTGATTCTATTAAGTTGTTGCATGTCTATAGAGTAGGAGCACAACCTTGCATGTTGCATCAATTCTCAAATAAATGGAATGAGATTTTAATTGCTGTGATTTTTCACCACTAATGTAAAGGTAGCTGAAACAAATAGAGATATAAGAAGATAGGATATCCTGCAAGTAAATGACTATCGTGTTTAACATAACAAGGACAAAACTTATTGCCCTATTGGTAGTGGAGAAGTGAGGAAAAGAGATCTAGTATCAAGGATCAAGCAAAAATTGGTTATCAGTTTCAAGTACTGTTAAAAGAGAGCAGGCCAGGGAAAGTTTAGAATGAAATGATCTGGAAAGGGAGTGATTCTTCAAGGACTTTTTGATGTGTTTACTTGTGTTTGGATTGGGTCTTCTTAATACCTAGTTTCGAAGAGGTGGGTCGGACTAGATTGTATATTATATTGAACCCCTCTTTGATGACTACAGGTTAGAGTATAGGTTACACACCATACAAGTATAGAGGTCAGAATGTGGCAGTGCTATAGAGGTGCCAAGTTGCCATTTAAAATTGGTACATTTAGCCGGTAGTGAGTCTGTTAAGTTTTTTGATAGGCCCCCGATAAGGTTCACGTATACTAGACGGAAGAAACAGAATGCATGCTGATTGAGTTCCTGTTATGCTGAGTTCATGTTGTTTTTAATATAGGATGCAAAGGATGCAAAGGCTAAACTGTCATATGGTGAAGAATGCAGTTGCAGTAACAGAATGTCTGTCAGAGAAGGAGTTAGAAGAGTTCCTGTAAATTCAGTTAGGATGTTCTGTTAGAAGGTCTGTTAGTAAGTGGATTGTTCTGTTAAGATGTAAATAAATGCTCTGTTAGTCTGTGAAGTCAGTATAAATAGAGATTGGCAATAAGAAAGGGTCATTCATTGATTCAGCTAATGTACAACTGATCCATTGCTCATTAGGGAGACCCAGGCTTCTCGAACAGCCTTCCTATTTTCTTTCATATTACAATGTATCTCTGTATGTCAGAGTGTAGTTTGTAATTACAATATCAGAACATCAATACAAATCATGTTTCAGCAGATGCTTGTGTGATCTTCCAGTTTACCAGCTATTTCTCTATTGATGTCGATCAAACTTCTTGCTTGAATTGATTCCAGATTGCAGGGATTTCCAAAGATTTCTGCAGAGATTCATCAAAACAGGTCAGCCCCTAACATTTTTGTTTCCTTGGAGGACTGTAGGGGGGCACAATCCTACCAACTTTCATGGTCTTAAACAAATTCTTTTGCGATCAACTACCATCTTCACCACCAATGTAAAGATAACAGAAAATATTAGTAATATAGATAGGACTGGATCTAAGTAAATCACATTTATGTTTAACATAAAAGGGAAAGTTATGGGTGCCTTTCACACACACAAAAAGAGAAAAGGTATTCACTTTGTTGTAGATGTGGATATGTTGGTTATTAGAGATCATCAGTTGGTTACTAGAGATCGTCAGATTTAATAATTACCAAGTGGCATATGCCCGCATCTTTGGTTGTTTCACCCTCATAGTTTTAAATCACACAAAAAGATGAACATAGCAACAACAAACTTGCACCTACACATTTCTCATATGGTCAATACAATTGTGCTAGTCCAAAGTTTCTAGAAGCCCTCTTGTTTTACCCCTTATATTTTTTAAATGTTGTTCAATTGCATAGTTGATTTCTTCATGTGCCTTTTCTTCCTGATGTTACTATATTTTCTTGTTTATCTTCTGCAGGAACACAAAGATTTAGTACGTCGGTGTAGCGGTCGTGATGGGAACTCATTGAAATGTTTTTGCTTTGTCACAGTATGTCTCACGTTCACAAATTATAGCCTAGTAGATGCTTCTCATGCTGTCACGTTATTTTTGTTGCCAATAGTTAGAAGTCATCCTTATATAAAAATGGAAAAGTACTGAATCAAGGACTACTTGTATCTTGATATTTAAAAAAAATCTGTATGTCATTTAGGTGATCTTAATCTTTTTAAGGGATAGATTTAGTAAGTGATTAGGAATGTTAGAATTAGCAAAGGTTTTTTTAATTCTTTATGAAGGAAGAAATCAGTAATTGATGTGTGTGTGTATTTCCTAACATTACTGCAGTATCCTTTCACTGCTTTAATATCCTCTTTGTTCTTTTACTTATCTTTCTTCTCCAACTTAAAACTAAAATAGAACATAATCAGTATCTCTCTTACCCTTTTTGTTAATCGGATATCATCAGCGTGCTGCCTGTGACTGCTGCAAAGATTATCATCATATAAGAGCGTGAAAAGTAACTTTCTTATAATTAGATATAGAGCGTGAAAATAACTTTCTTAAACCTACATAGCAAATTACAGAAATCTGGAAATAGTTATGGATAACACCTAAGCAGTGAAATACCCACCAATATAGAGGCGACCCAATGGAAAACCCAAGGTCTCGTAAACCAGATCAACTTTTGAATATATGTTCTCTGAAACTACAAGATAACTCCTATTGCCCGAGGGTGAGTAGCATATTACCTAGCAGGCTTTAGTCTTAAACCAAATTAATAATGGATAAAAATACATGTCTGAATATGTCTCTCAAGATGCTTATAACATTGTATACGTAACGAGCACATGATTAATTGCAAACCTCCCTCAAGTGCTAATCTAGTTGGGATGTTTGGGAGAGTTCAATTTTCTTTTGTTTTCATCTGTTTTCTCCTTGAAACTTCAGATAGACCCAGAAATGATAGCCTCAAGAGACACTCATATATAGTCTAAATCAATATTACATAATATATAAAACCCAAAATAAAATAAATGAAATTCAAATGCAATCTTGAACATCAAAAGATGAAGATCCCAGAAAGGATTCAAATGCAAACACCATGAGTTTCTGTCAGTCATCTTTAAGTTTATATGAATAAAAATAAATAAATAAATAAAATATTAATAATAAATATTAAAAAACTAGCTCGGGACGGGACGGGATTGGCGGGATTGAAAATATTCATCCCATCCCATCCCATTCTAGATCGGGATGGGACGGGATCGGGATGAAATTATTCAATCCCATTAAGACCCGAAAAAATTGGGACTGGACGGGATCGGGATCGGGGGATGGGATGCCCACCCCTAGTTAAAACTGCTCAATCTCAAGTTCAGCTGTCAGTTTGCAAACAATTCTTCCATTTTCACTAGCCTCAACTTTAACCTGGTATGTAGCCGACTTGAGTTTCTTCCCTATATCATCTCCTTCTATCATTGTATACTTGCATACTAAATTGTCCTAGTCAAGCACATCAATGCGGTTCTTCACAAAGTCATCAGGAACGGCTAGAATGCAGATACAAAGAACTGAAAAAATGTATTAGGATAATTGATGATAGAGCAAATAAGATTAGTGAAGAAAAGATATGGATCAAACCTTCAGTGAAAGTGTATTGTTTGATGCTACCAACACGTCCATCTCTAGAAACAATGGCAGCATTCTTGACCTCCTTAGGCATGACCTGTGGGAGTAAGTGATGCAAGTCGGTCACCACACCCTTGAAAAGCCTAGTTGGAGCAACTGGGGAAGCAAACTAAAGATAATCTCCAAAAAAAGGATTTGATGGATATTTCTGAGTACAAAAGATGCTAAAGGAAAAGATGTATTTATAGACAATTGGGGTGCCTTAGCTCTAGATAGTTGGGAGCACAAATCGTGTAGGAAAACTCCCTTACATGGACAACTCCCAACAAGTAAAGGATCTCCAGCAAGATATCTTTCCCTAAACTACATTACCAAAGGCCTAGCCGAACAAGGACTCTCACATTATAAATAGGACATAGGATTGATGAACAAAGGTACGCTACAAAACCCATTTTACAGCTTTAAACTTTTTCTCAAGCCTTGTCTGACTCTAGCATCGGAGTGCCATTGGCCGCCACAACGGTGGCCCTTGGCTCACGTGTGTTTCTTGTGCAGATCAAGGTCACGGTCAAGGAAAACATGATTCGTTTGGCGCCGTCCACGGGAACGATGAAATTCCTTAAAAAATAGTGATATCACCCTTCCTTACAGTCCAGAAAGATGGTGACCACGAGATCTTGCAATAATGGAGACATCGTTGAGCCCTCGAACGCTCGAACCAATGGAGCGCCACAAGTTCCGGTGACACCGACACCACAGGGGAGTAACCTTGGACCCCCGTGCTTGCAGCAACCACGATGGACCCTAGGGTGGATCTACTATCAATCCACAGCAAATTGCACGAGCGGTAAAGATACGCACTCAGGGGAACCCTCCACCTGCCAAATGAGACAGAGAACAGAGAATAGCCCTGTCCCAAGAAGACACCAAAGAACACGTTCAGGAGAGCCACTTCACCCTTGCAGACTCTTAGTGGACCAGGGACGGAGGAGCGGCCAACAAAGACCCAACTTCTAGGGCTGACAAACTCACCTCGCAAAATCTCTTTCAGCTTGGGACCACCAATCTTGGCGTGTTTTTCAACCTCACCGTTTCCCCATTCATGGATAACATCATGAACGGGCCCACTACCAAAGAAATTGACCCTGCCAAAGTTGGAGTTTTACGACGAGACAGCGGACCCGTCTGATCACTTACGCCACTTTTAGCATGTAATGACGCTCAAAAAAGGATTTGAAGCAGTAATGTGCCAGTCATTCCCTACCAGCCTGAAAAAGTCAGCGCTGGCCTGATTTCACAGCCTCATTTCGAAGCCCATCGACTCATTCCGAACGCTGGCAACAATGTTTCTCACCCACTTCGTCTATAGCCAACGGATCAGGAAGTGTTTGCATTACCTACTCAACCTCAGACAAAAACCAAACGAGACATTGAGGGAATATGTCAAACACTTGAATGATGAGTTAATTATCATCGACGGCTGCAAAAATGACACCTCGGTCATAGCCTTCACCTCAGGTCTAAGGAGAAGAAAGTTCTACGATTTTTCACTTTGGAGCCTCCAACCGATAAGGTGGTATTCCTAAAGAGTGCCCAAAAATACATCACTCTTGATGAAATGTTGGCCGCCAAGAAGGATAAGGAGTCTGAAAAAAAACCACCTAGTTTCAAAGACAAGAATGAGGGAAAAAACAGGAAGATGACAACAAATGGGGGAAGCGCAGTGACAGCAATCCCGACTTTGGCCATCCAAGGCAAGATAAGGCCTCCAACTTCGTTGGGTCTAAATTCGTCAATCTCCTCAACTCTAGTCTGTCTGACGTCATCAACTCCCTTACGATTTGGGGAAATTGAAATGGCTCGCCAAACAGCGAGGAGATCCCTCCCGGTGCGATAAGAACAAGTACTGCTCATTTTTACAAGGAGGACGACCACGACACTGAAGACTGCAAGAGTTTCAGAAGCGAGATAAAGTGCTGGATCAGGAAGGGGAAGCTCAAATTGTTCCTGAGCCCAGACAAAAGGCAAGATCGGGCAAAGGAAAGGGAAGATGTCGTCAATGAGATAGAGAAAGAAACTCCTAACATCATATATGTACTTCATAAAGTCGGCTCGGAAGATGAGAAATCCAACAGGTCCAGAAAGAGGACATTTCTCGAGATGCAGATGCAACCCACCTGCAAGGACCGACAAGTGTAATACACACGTACTTAGAGCTCGATCCCACCACTGACATTCATCGAGAAGAACCTCCAAAGTGTTCATTCTCCTCATAATTATGCCCTGATCATCGTGGTCCTTATGGCAAAGTGAGAAGTGAAAAGGGCCTTGATAGACACGTGAAGCTCTCTAAACGTCATGTTTCTCAACGCATTCAACAATATGCAACTCAAAGATGAGGACTTAACATCCGCCAACCACCCCATGATCAGGTTCAGCAAAGAGAAATGCTTCCCTAATGCGAAGATCAGTCTAATGGTAGTGGCGGGAGAGCCACAATTATGAAAGTTCATGGTGGTCGAAGCCCCATCCACCTACAACATCATCATAGGAAAAACTTGACTCCATCATATGGATGCAGTAGTTTCTACTCTACACCAATGCATCAAGTACACTGCCAACTAGGCCAATATTGTATTTGAGGAAACCAACCTTCAATGAGAGACTGCCACCACGCAATGCTAAACAACTAGATTGTTAGCAATTACAAACATCGGGCTCAGATAAGGAAAAAGAATCACCCTGCATGGACAAAGACAAAGCTCCAACAATCGAGGCAAAATTGTACGACAAGCCGGAATTCACCACTGGAGACATCATCCAATTCTGTACAAAGCTAAGTAACAAAACTTCAAAAAACAAACCCCTACTCCAAAAGCTGCTAACCAGCGAGGAACGACCCGCCCTCACAAAGTTCACTCTTCAGTGACTTCACTAACACTGGGGAAATGTGACACTTCATCGAGGGAGCTACACAGTCTGAGCCGGGACCATGTGCACCTCTTTCAGTGCCAGATTAACTTAGTCCCCACTCAGAGTCAAACTATCTTATTGTTTCAATTTCTTTTGTTTTTCAGTTTAGAAGATTTGTTCGCACAAGCCTATATGACACAGATTCATTCAAGGAATAAAATCTGAATTATATAAAATAGACTTTATTGATTACTATGAAAGTTGTTACAAAGCTTGCCCGACTGACTAGTAAAAAAGCTTGCACACTGCATATCTAAGTCCGGCACGTATGGATCTGCTAAAACGCACGACAAAACTTCGCTCCGTCAATGTGCCTCCAGAAGAGAATTCGAAAGTGAAAGCAAAAATACCTAAAGTAGGCTACAGGCTGCAGGTACGTACTTGGTTCTTTGTTTTTCCAATCTGCCTCGCAAGGATGATTTGAAAGTAGCAACAAAGAGACTTTAAGTAGACTGCAGACAACTTGCTTTGCCAATCTACTTTGCGAAGAGGATTCTGAAGTAAGAACAAAAGAAGGTAGATGAAGATGCCACTCAAATGAGGGATGCTTGGGGTGATGCAGAGTTGGCACCACAGGACCCTAGGTCACATCCATTAGAGCTTCACTCCGCCGATCTGCCTTCTAGTTGTGACATCACGGGTGAAGCCCATTAGATACAGTAAGAGCAGCCACCCAAAGTTGGTTGTGGGTATTATCTTTGAGATTGGATGGCGCGAGATGCCCTCGGAGCACTGGAAGATGAAAATCAAACTCAACCCCTGAGGGGTAGTCCGTAACTCTTCTATGCAATGTTAGACTAAATTACATGGTCCCACGAAACCAATTGGATGCGCACCCAAACCAAATGACATCACATAACAGCAGGTATTGTCAAGACTCATTGTCGCGAATGTCTGAACATTCGAAGACTCTAACAATGAAGATCTTTATTTAGCCTTTGGAGAACTCAAAGCATATTTTCTGGAAAGATGCATTCTAAGGGCATGTTTTATAGTGTTCATGTCAATGCTTGAAATGGTGAAGACCAGCCTATATATAGGTGCAACGGTTCACGAAACACAGTCAACCAACAGTTACGTCATCATTAAATGTCGTACGGGAAATTGGAAGCGATGGTTCCAATTGCAACTACACGAGTCTACATTCATTGCATTAATGGCACTGCACGGAACCTCATTAATTTGAGGGAGTAACTGATACTAAACCATCTCACAATCTACATCGTACACGTGGCACGATGATCTCTTTAACATGCCCCAACCGACCAGTAGACCTAATCAAATGCTCTGCCAGATCCAGCCAGAATATGGATAACGACCCAGTACATGCCACTACACCAAAAGGCTTGTTTAGTTACGGGGAGGTGGCCACGGCTCTAAGCCGTTGGTTTATTTGCCACGGCTAAAAACCGTGGCTATAACGGGCAACGGTTTAAAACCGTGGCTAAAAAATAAAACCGTGGAAAAAAACACTACACAAAAAGGGTTGCTACGGTTTTAAACCATGGCTATAACTGCCAACGGTTTATAACCGTGGCTAAACCTGCCAACGGTTTGAAACCATAGCTAAAAAATTTTAACTTTCACGCTTTGGAGGGAGATTTTCGCGCTTTGGCAAAAAAAATTTATGAAAACCATATTCTCGAAAGAAGAAGAAGGACGAAAGAAGGAGAAGCAGGGAAGAAGAAGAAGAAGAAGAAGGACGAAACAGGGAAGAAGAAGAAGGACGAAAGAAGGAGAGGACGATAGAAGAAAAAGCAGCGAAGAAAAAGCAGGGACAAAACAGACTCTCGAAGCAGGGAAGAAGAAGGACGAATGAAGGAGAGGATGATAGAAGAAGAAGAAAGAAGAAGAAGAAGAAGAAGAAGAAGAAGAAGAAGAAGAAGAAGAAGAAGAAAAAGAAGAAGAGAAGGTAAAATCTCCTTCTTCTTCTTTAGATTTCCTTATTCTTTAGATCTCTTTGTTGATCTCTTCTTCTTATTTTTTTTCTTCTTTCAGCAAAGCAAACCCTAGAACTCACTTTCTTTCTTTCTCCAGCTCGATTTCTGAAGAGGAGAAGAAAAAGATTTCTCCAAATGGATCAATTTCTCCGCTCCCAAAGAAGATTATTGATGATGAAGCCTGGTTTTGCAAGCCTAGTTTTACACCCCCATTGAAAGTTTTACTTTGAATCTCAATCGATTAGGGAGAAAGTTTAAATTGGGTGTTTTGCTTGATAAAAATCGGATTGTTATTGTTAGGTTTTGTCATCAGTGAAGAAACTTCACTATTGTCTATAAATTATTTAGATGTTAAAATTGATAAGGAATGATCTGTGTTTTGTATTTCAGGTTAGGTTTTCTCTGCACATACAAAACTTTCCATGTTAATCATCATCCAAAGTGTGCTTCAACACCTGACATGCTTTCAGTATTTCTCTACCACTTATGTCAGGTATTCACTTTTTAGTGTCATAACCTTCTTATTTAGTGCTTATATCCTTGATATATTTAGATAACAATGACTACCAAGCATCATTAACAATGACTATCAATGAACTCTCATCTTCTTTAATTCATCTTGCTTTGAAGATTTAGAGGAAAACCCTCTACTTCGAGTAGGAAAGATCATTAACAGCGAGAATTACTAACATTTAGAATAAATATGTGAAAATATATCCCTTATGAAAGAGTTTGAACGATATGGAACAATTTGACTTGAACACGAGTTGTTTGATAAAATGCTTCAATTAATCTATCCCTTGATGAAAGAGTTTGAAAGATATGGAACAATTTCAAGTGAACACTAGTTGTTTGATAAATGCTTCAATTATGTATGCAATTGGAGGTTATGCTAATCTTAGGTACAAATCTCTGCTCATTTTATCTCATATGTTTGTTGAATATTCAAAGAAATTTCCGGATTTCCATTATTCTTGAGAAGTTTGTACCTTTTTTGTTCAATATGTCAAAACTTTCGTTTATTTTCTACCATTTTGATGAAGTGAAGGATGCAGACCTCCTGACCCAATATCATGGTTTGTTATCACCATGTGAAAACAAGAGTGTATTTAGCATGGGGGGAGAAATGCTTCAGAAAATAGCGTTGTTAGCCCGTGTTCTGGTGCGCTCTACCCTCTCAAGATGTAGGGCCTATTATCACGAAATTTCATTCTTTTTCTTACTTGTAGAGGAATGATCTTGACATTTTGAAACTTGATATCCAATTTTGTATAATTCAGTTTAGCTTGTCATTTAATCTTACTACCATTCTCTTTATGATAGAAGTAGAACCGTGTTTCAATTCTACTAGTTTAACAGTGTACTGCTGATTTTAATTTTCCCTATCATCATTTTAGTGAGAACCATTGTACTTATGTAATTGATTCTGACTCTAGATAAGTAGTTTGAGAGAAAATATTTTATTAAAAAAAAATTACCCGATTCATGATATTCAGTTTACTCTGAACAAAAACCTCTTCTATATGATGAGTTCTAAGTGTCTTAGTTCACAAATTTATGATTTCATTAGTAATTGGATGTTGCAAGGAAGTGAAGTGATGCATCAAAATTGACCCTTGATGTTAGAGTCCTGTGTTAGATGGATCTAAATATTTGTAGAATTAAACGCATTTCCCCTTGTACTTGTTTTAATTATTGTACGCACTCTTGTAATCAATTTCCCCTTTAGTTGTTTATTCCCCTTGTTAGCAGCTTTGTAAGCTCCCTTCCCTTGGGTATCTTGCTTTATGTTCTGAATCCTGTGATGACTTGGATAAAGGTGATACAATGGATAAATAGTATGATATTAAAAAAGGTATAGTGTATACATGTTTTCTGATAGCTGTCTTATTTGGTTTTTTGTTTAGATACTAGCGGTCAAGTAAGTCCAAGATCATTGATGTTCAAAAAGAACACTTTTGGGAAGCCAGAGGTCAGTTTATTTACTTCCATTATGTTACACAACATTCTTTCATTTCATCTTCTTATTCTACTTGCGTTGATTATTTTGAACTCTCTCGAATTTTATGTCTATTTGACGTGAATAGGTAGAGTGGCAACATGATAAAAAGTGGGACGCACCTTCCTTGCAGTTTAACCTTTCACATACTACATCCTTGATTGCCTGTGGAGTGACTATAGATTCTCCGGTACTATTATTTATTTCTCATTTGTGCCAAGTACTAGTTACCTTTCCTGCCTGCGTATGTATTGCCTTACTAGGAAGTTATTTGAAGCCATTCCCTTTAAATAACTGCAGATAGGTATTGATGTAGAAGATAAGGAAAGGAAGCTAAAGAGCTATTATGGAGATTCTCCAAGAGGAATGGTAAGTTCATAACTTACAAATAAATTAAACTTTTTTGTAATCCTTTTCCAAACAAATGTTGCTCATATAAAATAATCCCTATGATTTTGTATCAGGTAGAATCTGCATTTGAATTTGCAAGGCATCTCCTATGCAATTTATTTCTATTTCACGAGTAAATTGCTATAAGAGAATCTTTTATAGTGAATCATAATCATAACCAAGAAAGACATTTTTGCTACTTAATTTGTTTAATACTAGAAATTTTCATTTTACAGTACCGGGTGTCAAATGTTGCATATAACATAGTAAATGGCGAATGCAAACCTGTCGGTGACCCATCTGCCCCTGTATACATGCCCAGAAACTGCTCAAAACAGAGGCCACACCCTGTTTCTGGGGGGAAAAAAACTGATAATGGCAGCTTTCCTTGAGAAATTTTTATTTGATTAGCTAACAATGGTTGTTTCTAAGACCACACCCTGTTTCAGATCCCACTATGCTTGACCTCTTTTGTTTTTACTTGCTTTCCTTCTCGTTGGCATTGTTGCCCCAACAAGAAAACTACGTCCTTCAATTTTATCTATTTTCTTCTCTGTTTTTTGTTCTGGTTTTACTCAAATGGAGTTTTTTTGCTGGGGAAATCAAGGAGATAATGGCTGGGAGGTCAATTTGGATAATGGTAGCTTGTAAGTGTATTTTTCCTTCACATTTTGTGTGTACTCAATCTTGCATGTTGAGCAAGGCCAAGGATCCTCTCTTCCTGTTCAAAAGTAGCAATTACTGTGATTAATTTATTATGTATTTCTTTGTAGTTTAACTATGGAATTTTGGTAAAGAAGAGAAAATCAGTTCGTGTTCTTCCTTTTTGATTTGGAATTTCAAGTTTATAGCTTTGATTGAACATTTATTCCTTAATTCAATTTTATAGAAAGTAGTTGTTATTCAAGCTGGTCATGGCCTTTTACGAGATTGTAAGTTCACCATTTTTGTTGTGTTGATTGGGTTGGTTGCTTAGTTTTATATGGTAAACAACTTTTATCAGTTTGGTGACCAATGCAATCTAATTGAGAGGTTATAATACCCATGCATGGTTTTACTTGGAATTTTGGGTGCCCTTGTCTTATGGTTATTCCATGGAAGTATTTTATTTAAAAAAAAATTATTTTGGAATCCCATTTTCATCCATTCTATAGGAATCCCATTTACTAAAAATTATTTATATCACCAACAGACCCCACTTACTAATATTTATTACATATTGCAAGAACAGCTCTTTATATAGTACTACCAATCTTCCATCCATTTTATAGGAATCCCATTTTCATTTCATTCTTTGAACAAAAAAATACCACTTGTTAGCCTTCTTAGCTTTTTGGTCTGTAAATTGGTGTGTTGTTGGATGGATTGTTGTGTTTCATACAAAAACATCCCACAAACTTTACCCATTGTGGTAAAGTCCCAAAGTGGAAGAAGGGATCATAAAGTATTCAATAAGTTTGGATTCACAAAGACAGTATCTCCTTCTCAGGTACTACAACACAGTTTTATGATTTCATTTGGTTTGATTTGATTAGAATGATTGTTTTGACACTTTGGGTATGTGATTTAATGATTCAAGATTGAATCTTATGATGGGTATTGGATTGTTTTGTTTGATTTCTGATTGGGTTTTTGTGTATTGAATCATGTAGAGCATCATTAAGGTCTCTAGTAAGTCTGAGTTTAGGCTACCTATTGAGCAGACTACTAGGAGGAGAGGGAAGCCGTTGTTTGCTGTGGTTGGGGACACAGGCTTGTGTAAAGAAGAAAGTGTGGAGGCACTTCTTGAGCCTAGAACTTGTGCAGGGAATCTTTTGAGTGTTGTATTGCAGAAACATCGCCATCTCTTCCATTTCGCAGTGGCGAAGCAACTAGACCAATTGGCTTCTGATACGGATGAAGCAGTTGCCTCAATACAGAGCAATTCTTCTTTGACCGAATCATTTCTTCAGAGGTAATTGATCCTTCCCTTTTTCAATCACGCCAAGAGTTATTAGTTAACTTGTTGAGTTTGATTGTAAATAAAAGATTGATCTACTACATTTTAATTGTCAACTCTACCTGTGGTTTCATCTGGTAGTTCTGTCATCATAGGGTAGTTGTCAGTTTGAGCAATCAAAATTACAATTGTGATTCAGGAATTATGAACAATAGTTATAATAAAGGGGTGTTTATTTGGTAAAGACATCTTAATGTTTTTTCTATCTTCTGGTGGAGTGCATTTAAGTTGTGGTCTACTGATATACCTTGCAATTCACTGGGAGATGCAAATGGAGCTTCATATCCTGCTTCGATTTTGCAGCGCATTTAAATGAAAGAAAATATGCATCCTCATCTAGATCAGGGATCATGTGTTTTCGAGGGTCATGTTGATAAGTTGGAACTAGGTCTGCATTGAAGGTTTTGTTATGTTCTTTGTATTCACTTTACATTAACATTATCAATTGATTTTATTTTCGTTAACATACAAATGTTGATTGATTTCTGTTAGTTTTACAAATAAATAAAAACTCATTAGTTGAATTCATAGTTCATTCAAGGGTATTGGTCTTACCTTTGCATAAAAGACCATGTACGCTTTCTTTGATGTATTTCGTTAGATTTCGTTAGACCATTCAAGAAAAACTCGATTGATATAAATGATGAATTTGACACTGAAGTTTATCTACACGAATGTAATACATCATTTTGAATAAATAAATAAAATTGATTGTGCCTGATAATTTTGAGTTTTATGAATGCAGGAGGATTGCATAAATGAAGGAGTCCGAGTGTCAAATGGCTGTTGAAGATGTCATGTACATGTTGATTGTTCACAAGTTCTCAGAAATGGATGTCCCTATGGTCCCTAGGTTATCTGAATGCATGAGTAACAAGAAGTTAGCGCTACCACTCTCAAATTGCAAGGAGCTTGAGTCTGTTGATTCATTTGAAGCCCGGGAGATGATAAGGGAACATCTTGCCAGAATCATTTTTTCAAGAGGGGGAAATCAAATGAATAAGACAAGCACAATTAAAATCCAAAGGCTCTAGCTTGGCCGAATTTATGCTGCATCCGTAATGTATGGCTATTTCCTTAAGTCTGCCAATTTAAGGCACCAGTTAGAATCAAGCTTTGCTCAGACTCACGAGAGCTTCTCCCTTGAGCATGGAATTCATGTTCCACTTACTGAATGCCAGAGCCATAGATTAAAGGATGTCAGGGTTCTTAGCCAATCAAATGACGACAACCCACCTCGTTATGTCAAAAGACACACCATGGCTGCAAAAAAATGGGGAGATTGAAATTTTATTCTTTGTTTGCTTAGGAGTTGGTTTACAAAAATTTGGTTTGGCATTCTTGTATAGACTCATTTTTTAGGTTGTATCTATAACCAAATGGAAACTATGCTCTTTCTTGGTTATCGAGGAATTAAAACCCATTTGAGAAGAGTCACAATTCAATAATCCCATTGTCTATTTGATTAGGTATTGGTTTTAGTAAAATTTGGATGCTTATGCTTTTACTCATTTGATAGCAAAAAAATAAATAAATAAATAAATAAATTTGCCACGGCTTAAAACCGTGGCTAACTATTGCAACGGCTCAGAGCCGTGGCCATGAGTTGTCATGGCTTATAACCGTGGCTAGGACTTGCCACGGCTTATTACCGTGGCTAGGACTTTCCACGGCTTAAAACCGTGGCTAAAACCTTTGCAACGGCTTATAACCGTGGCTAACATATATTTTTCCATGGTTTTTAGTCGTTACTGAGGATTTAGCGACGCCCCTACAGCCCACGGTTCTAAGTCGTGCCAATGGGTTACCCCCACGGTTTAAAACCGTTGCTAATGGCCATTTTTGGTGTAGTGTGCAAAAACACAAACGACGAAGGCCTTAAACGCCCATGGAATCCAGAACACGCCTACAGTGTGATATCAATAAATCTAAGGTGGATTAAATTTCGTTGTTGTTCATTAAAGCTGGATGAAATTCAATTCGGTCAATCTATGGCAATCCGACTCCAAAATTAGACTTATTGATACGGCTTCCGTGTCGGACTATTAGGCGAATTAAGTAAGTCAGGACTGCCAAGTCAGACTTAACACGCTCAAGGCCATGCGGAGGCCTAAACCGACCAAAACATAGTTAGTTTTTGCTGATGACGATAGTTTCTGGTCCGCTCTAAGACCATTGTCGGCCCAATGCGGATGATGATGGCTTAGAAAGTAAAAGTCTTGTCAGCGCTCTTGACACCTCACCACGATGGCCTGCCAAAGATCATTGCCCAACTGCAAACAATGATAGTCGAACCTTATCAAAGCTTAGTCAGTTTTGACTGATGTAGCTTCTAGTCTGCTCTAAGATTGTAGTCCGCAGAGTGTGAGTGAATATCGCTTAGAAAGTAGGAGCCTAGTCAGTGCTCCAACGCCTGATCAAGACAGCTTGCCAGGGATCAATGTCTAACTATAGATAATAGTCGTTGAATCCGATCAAAGTTTAGTCAGTGACGACTGATGACGGTAACTTCTAGTCTGCTCTAACACCTAGTTGATTGAGCGCGGATGACGATAGCTTAAAAATTGGGAGTTTAGTCAGCGCTCTCGACGCCCGACAACGATGGCTTGCCAGAAATTATTGCCCAACTATAGACAATGATCGCCAAATCCTAACAAAGCTTAGTAAGTTTTGACTGATAACAATAGCTTCTGGTCCACTCTAAGACCGTAGTCCTCCGAGTGCGGGTGAAGATGACCTAGAAAATGAGAGTCTAGTCAGTGTTCCCAACACCTGATCACGGTGACTTGTCAGGGATCATTGTCCTACAACAAACAATGATCGCTGAACCCTATCAAATTTTAGACAGTTTCGATTGTTGGCGATAGCTTCTAGTCTGTTCTAAAACTGTAGTCCGCCGAGCGCGGGTGAAGATGGCTTAGAAAGTGGTAGTTTAGTCAACTTTTTGCAATGTCTGATCACGTTGACTTGCCAAGGATCATTGTCCAACCACAGATAATGATCGTCGAACCCTTCCAAAGCTTAGTCAGTTTTGACTGATGACGCTAGCTTATGGTCCGCTCTAAGACCGTAGTACATCGAACGCGGGTAAACATGGCTTAGAAAGTGGGAGTCTAGTTAGCGTTCTCAACGCCTGATCATGATGACTTGCCAGAGAACATTTTTCAACGACATACAATGATCGTCGAACCCTACCAAAGCTTAGTCAGTCCCGGCTGATGACAATAGATTTTGGTCTTCTCTAAGACCGTAATCCGCCCAGCGCGGATAAAGATGGCTTAGAAAGTTGGAGTCTAGTCAGTGCTCTCAATGCCTGATCAAGATGACTTGTCAATGACCATTTTTCAGCCATAGACAATGGTTGTCGAACCTGACCTAATTTTAGTTAGTTATGAGTGATGATGATAACTTCTGGTCCGACTTAAAGCCTAGTCTGCCAGAAGCGGATAAAGACAATTTAAGAGTCCAATCAGAGCTCATGAAGCTTAACTCAGACGACTAGCAAGGATCAATGTCCGACCACTTACAGTGATGCACACGCTTGACCATAGTCTGCCCAGTTCACTTATACTAACTACAACAAGTGTTGGTCAGAACTCTCATCAGCAGATCAACCCAGCGGTTTCCTGACTCAACAAAATTTCTTGTGTAAAGGCTAACACCAAGATAAAGCAAAAAAAAAGTCAGAACCAAAGAGAAACAGTAGATCCATATCATCGTACTCAAGTGTTTTCAAGTGAATCCTCTGAGCATGTGATTTTGCCTGCTAGGCATTTGGATCAACGACTGATTAGGCAAACCTCATTTCTTCAAATTGTTTCTTCAATGATTCGATCAATTTCGTTGAAAGCATCAGAATATGACTTCTACAAATTTGAAACTCACTCCATGGTATACACTCTCTCACGAGCAGCCTCAACTTTCATCCCAGAGACGACAAATTGGTTCAGATATGACATCCCTAGCATGAGATATTTCTGATCCTTGTCCATACGTTTTCCCAGCGTATTGCCTTATGGCTTCGGAGTATAGTTCGCCAGCTAGTCATTCCATCTACTAATATGTTTCCTAGAGGCATAAGAAATATAAACCTCTTAATGTCAGACTTGGTTGCTCATCTTTACCACATCTAAGATGAATAGGTTGATCCGCGCATCCAGATGGAGGTCTTCTGGGACTAGAATCACTCTAGCATCGCCCTTTACTGTCTTCATCGCATCAGGGCCCACCTCCAAAATTTCCCCTTACTCACAACGATCTGTTCTTTCTCATGAGCCGATCAGAAGCAGTTGACGGGGAAGAAGGAAGTGAATTATCTTTTGGACTCGTCATCTCCTCATTGTAAGGTCTAGAGTAGGATGGAGGATAGTACAGGCGATGTGGAGGGGACCTTTCACCATAAAAAAGGACGATCGGGTGACTCTTTGCAAGACGAAAAGACTCGCAATCCAAGGATGGGTTATGCTCGAATTCATTCAAACAAAAAGATGAGTCTGACCCGCATCGAACGATGCTTCCATACTCGTTTGCAGCAACAGGTTGTTCATGACCCTCGCTTGCTCAGTACTCAGCTTCGTTGCATCTTCAACCCCTACCATTTGCACACAATCCGTTGTGCTTAATGTTAGAAGGTTGGACGACATCATCCACCAGCATCTGAGGCATGTCACGAAATTTATCCATGGCTGCTTCATCCTCAGAAAAAAGATGCCTCAGAAAAAGATGGTAATTGGAAATTTCCCTACAGAAGGCACGGATAACGACTCAGTATATAATCAATATTGTCCAAATCGAAAATGGGATTTACTCAGTTTCCTAAACTCCCGCTCAACGAGACAACCAGCAAGCTAAAAGTACTTCGAGTCCACAAAAGCCATGAAATAGTATTTCTTCCAGAACTTGAAATCGTCAAGTGGATTTCCAAAACATGTCGACGACGTCAACACACATACAACATGCTCGTTTATCTGAGTAGAAGTGAGCAGTTGGATCACCTTCCATGAACTCCAGCGTCCTTCGCCCTAATCAGAATGTTGATCACCATCCTATACTCGTTCGGCAGCAGCTAAGTGGGCGAAATGTTGAGGTGTGCCAAGAAGCTCCAAATATCCTTGATGACAGGAAAATAGACGCCCGATTGAATCATACCTCGGTACAAACAAACACATCCTTATGGAGGAGACAATGGTGTCTGACCAGCGCCCAATGTGAAGAACACCAGATCATCAGGGATATCATACTTCTCGTGAAGGCCCTTCATACTCAACTCGAATATTGACTTCTCATTATATAACTCACGACCTTTAGCGACAGTTCATTAGAAAGTTGATTTTGGCCTGCAATGGAAGAACATACAAACTTTCGATTACGGGAGTTAAACGAAGTCAAAAGTGCTCTGAGATCAAAAGAGTAAATAAGTTAAACTCTACAGATAAGGGAATCTATATAGAAAGCAGAATTCCCGCTTTATTTTTTTAGCAAACGCACGCCTAATTAATGAAGCACACCGCTCGAGGAGGTGATTCAAACCCAAACATCATGACCACCCAGGCCCTTCATGACATGACTTAGTGGACCAACGAGCTGGCCCACCAACTCTGGGAGAATAACTGATGATACACCAAACTGTCCTTTAATCTGCATCGTACACTTGTCGTGATAATCTCGTCAGCAGAGCAAAGCAGACCTGATTGCCCACCCAATCTGACAAAGCTGGGGCAACATTAAGCCCATTTTGGCTAGGTCCAAAAGGTTGGATCCAAATTGCAGCGCTCTACTTAGCCCATATGTCGCGCGATCAAGCCCAATACATGTAAGACCTAATAAGACAAATATCTAGCGGATCGACCTAAGACAGGCAGGCCAACAGTACCTTGGTTCCGACTAGAAAACAAATACCAGATTATAAATCGTGCATGAAAACTCCCTTTCATGGACAATATTCTAAAATGAAAGTTTCTTCCGCAGATCTAGGAACACAAATTGTGTAAGGCAACTTTTTAACACGGACAACTCCCAACAAGGAAATGATCTCCAGCAAGATATATTTCCCTAATCTACACCACCAAAGGCCTAGCCTAACAAGAACTGTCGCATTATAAACAGGACACGGAGTTGACGACCAAATGTACGCTACAGAACCCAATTTACAATTTTAAGCCTTTCTCAAGCCTTGTATGACTTTAGCATCGGAGTGTCATCGGCCACCACAACGGTGGTCCTTGGCTCACGTGTGTTTCCTGTCAAGTTCAAGGTCAAGGGGAATAGGATTTGACTGCATCAAGTAGAATACATGATTAAAATTGCAAAATAATTAAGATAAATATGTAAGTTTAATCTAAAAAAATTAGAAATCTCTGAACATAATAAGATCCTAATTACAAGTTCATAAAAAAAGGGTGGGAGGTTTACGAACTAATCCATTCCCAAGTTTTATATGGGTTGAACAATGATAGATATTTTCAATGACAATGTTTTTGGTCACGCTAAGTGCAAGAACCCCAAGTACAAACATTGCTATGATGTGGTAAAGAACTTTGTACTTTTACAAAAAAATGGCATTTTCGAGATTTAGTGAATGGAGATGGACATTATGTAATTTGGAAAAAGTGGGGAAGGGAATGGGAGGGGCATTTTTGGATAATAAAATAAACATGGTGCTTTTCAAACTTTAAGATGAATTGTGGAAATTTTTTATGTGAAATCTATTATAAGTTGAAAGATAAAAAAATTTTAAAAATAAAATTGGAAAGACAATGATTTTCTTTTATGAGACAGATTAGGAGATTATTTAAAAACAAATGCCAAACTGGCTGACAACTCAAACTATTGTTTCGAAATGTTTTTGGTGTTCTTTATATCTGGTGGCTCTTAGGTTATGTGACACGTACGAGTGAGGTTAGGTATTAGGGACAACGACCTTTTTTTTGTTTAAAAAGAAAAAAATCCTTGAATTAAAAAACATAAGTCAATGATAATGTTCCTAAAGGTCAAAAAAATCCTTGGATTAAAAAACATAAGTCAATGGTGATTAATTATATTTTTTCATTCTCATCGATCTATTATTATAATTAATTTTTACGCGTCATCATTATAACATACTACTATCACTATCACTTTATTTTTGCTGAGGCTTTGCTCCTTGTCAATTTGATTGTCCTAACCACCCCAAAATTTTGCCCATATGTAAGATAGGTTGAATTAACCTTATAAGAGAAAAAATGGGCCATTTTTTAAAAACCAAAGTCTTATGAGGGGCATTTAGAAATTTGGCGAATGGGGAAGGGAGGGTCATTTTTAGGATTTGGAGAATGGCGAGGGGCAATTTAAAAATTTTGCAAGGAGGGGCAATTTATAAAGTTGGCGAATTGGATGGGAGGGAATTTTTGAAATTTGGTGAATGGGGAGGGTAACTTTGAAATTTTACGAATGGGTAGGGGCTCGTAATTTATTGAAGGAGAGACATTTGGAAATTGGGGGTAAGAGGGGCATTGTCGAAATTTTGTGAATGGGGATAAAAAAAACGAGACATGCCCTTAATTTGTACCACCCTACAATATGTAAAATATTAGAACTCGGAAGGCTTTTTCAAGATTTCATAAAGACTTGGAGGGCTTTTTGGGAATTTTAGTGGAAACCACGCACATACAGATTGGCTTTTGAATTGGAGGGCATTTGCATGATTTCATAAAAATTTTGAGGACTTTTTGGAATTTCATTGAAAATGCACATACAGATTGGCTTTTGAATTGGAGGGCCTTTTTAAAATTTCATAAAATTTTGGAAAGCTTTTTGGGCATTCAAGTGGAAAGCAGACACATACAACCACACAACTTTCCAATTGTAGTTATAGATTAAGATAAATTTTTACATAATCTACTACTATAACAAGTATAGGATTGTTAATGTGAATAAATGTGTCACACCAGCAATTTACCTATTTTGCCCTGCCTTCATCGTTATATATTTATATATTATATTGCAGAATTCTAATAGTTCTCATAGCATGTGATTAAACAAATTTGGCGCCTTTTAATTATTTAACTTTGTTTAGTTGATACAATTTTACATTGGAAAAGTAAAATGCATAAATCATGGTGGGCACAACTCTAACCATGTATTACTTTGTAATTTTTTCACTCTCTCGCGAATTCATTACATACCTTACATCTTTATGAACAATCACCTAAATGCCCATTCGGGTCTAAGAAAACCATTGAATTTCCCTTAAAAAAAATTTAAACTTCCATCATATCCAATTAGTATTCACATGAAAAAATAAATTCTTCAATGGTTTTTATGTTATTTAATTTATTTTTCTTTCCACTAATGTTGATACACATATGATCTATTTTCTGTATCTTCTCTTCTCTATCTGTAATTGCAATTGAGTTTTAATGTTTATTGTATGTCAATTTGTAATCCGTCATGTTTAGAATTCCCAAATTGCCTTCGCCAAGTTATAAAATTTTCAACCCGTTCACTTACTCCACTTAGCAATTGAAAAGTTGGTTGCGTCTGTCTGTGGGCTTTTCAAATTTTTGATAAAGCCCACATACAACTTTTAAATTTTCAAAATTGCCCCTAATTTTACTCAAAGCACAATTCAACCCAAAACCCCAATTCAGCCCAAACATTGACCCCCCTCTAGCAATAATTTTTTTTTAATCCAAAGTAAACGAACAAAATTTTGTTGGAGTGATTTTATAAATTTCAATTTTTCATTTAATAGATTACTGATTTCCAATGTATGTTTTGTAAACCATATGACAAGAGGTTTGATTTATTTTAACGATAACTCATAATTTGTTTTCATATTTGGTAATTTAGTGCCGAAGACACAACCCAAGGACCAGAGTGGTATGCCCACGGCATGACCTGTGTGGAAGGTATATGACGGCTGGTACACTAGTTTAATTAAAGGCCTTTGCTAAATAACACCATCACTTCTACTGATGGACACCACCAACCCAAATTATTAGTTTTTTGGATGTGCTGAAGGACGCCACCATTATAAAGCCCCTCTCGTTCAATGTTCATCTTATTTTTGCTCCATCTTTCTCTTTTTCCCTTCTCTGGGACAACCACCTCGCCCTGCCACTGCTAGCCTCTATTCCCCCTTTTATTTCTCTCATATTCGTCTTTTCTTTTCTTCTCTTCTCAGATCTGGATTTCAGATGGTCCCCAGATGATAGATAGATTAGATAAATAACCTTAACTCCTATTAAGATTTGCATTAATAGGAGTTGAGTCATTCACCGTCAACAGTCTATCCTCACTAAACTTAACTCTTTTGTCTGTTTTATAGTCCCATAAAACAATGACCTTAACTTACATTTATCAACAATTAAAGAAAACAAACTGAAATGAGCATCTTATTTTGGTGAAATTTTGTGTAACATATTGTGGTTATGACTAGGTTGTGGTAAGGTTATCAAGGATATTCGTGTAGTTTCAATGACGCTTTTGGTGGCCACGAATCATGCCGACTCTGGTAGCAATGGTCATGCAACTTGACTTGGAGGAATAAAATTAATGCAAAAATATCATAATGCACTCATGCTCATAGAATTGCTTGTTGCCTCGCTTTAGGATCTCTTCTTAGCTTAGTTAGCTCTTTGTCTTGTAGTTACTACCAATATGTTATTCACATGATTAGTCCATCATATAGTTGTCTTATTGCTTTCCCTTGCTAAAAACATAGAAGCTTGTAGCTAGAGACACCAAAGCTTCCTCTTGGTGAACTTATTGCATGTATAGTATATAAATACAAAAAAAACTCATCATTTGCATACTTAACACTTCCATTTGCAATTTCATGCGAGCTCCGCACTCACTTTCGCATACTAAAATGTGAATACAATAAATAAATAAAAACTCACAGCGGCTCATGCGACCCTGTCCAAAATCGCCTAAAAAGACTGATGCAGCGAGACGTGTGATTATAAGACACATCTTGCCAGAGCCACCGCGTTTGGGTAAAAATCAGACTCTGTCCATTTTTATTTTTTTTGGGCCAAATTTAAAATTTGTTGAAATTTATATGGTTTAGGTACACTCTTAAGAGATAAAATTTATTGTCAAAACATATTTTTGACATTGTCTTCAAGCATCCATATTTTTTTTTCCAAAAAGTGGTTTGATAATAGATTTTATTTGTTAAGAGTGTATTTAAACCATATAAATTACAAAAAAATTTAAATATGGGTCAAGAATTTTTTTTTAAATGGACAGAGTTTGGTTTTTAAATATGTGTATTAGGCTCGCAAGATCTGTTGTGTTTGAGCAAAAACTTGACTCTATTTCAAACAAACGCATAATTTATGCGATTATTAAGATCACATTCGCAACCATTTACTGCGAATATGATTATTTAGCTCGCATGTGCCGTTGCGTCTGGGTATCTAAGGGAAGGATTGGTATTATCCTCCTATTATTTCCACTTTTTCCTTTGTCCATGAGATTCAATAAACCTTTTAGGAAATGTTAATGCATACATGGGAAAACCACAATGGTTGCATAATCACAAGAAAATTACTTAGGAAGACAAATAGAATTGCTTGGGAAAACAAATAGAATCGCTTGGAAAGACAAATGTCATTTAAGTTGAGCATTATAAAAGGGGAGTAGTCTATTAGTATTCATTACCAATTCAAGATAAAGAATAAAAGATGAAGAGAAAAATGTCAATGCTCAAAGAAGAATAATGAAATGAAATGGGCAATCTGGAAGACGACTCTTTCTGGTTTACCCCACTTGCCATCGTCTTCAGATGATGACGAAGACAATGATGACGAAGAACTGTTAGAGGAGGAAGAGGACAACGAATCATCATCATCCTCTGATGAGAACAATGATGATGGTGAAGGTGAAAATTTGTTAGTAGAATAGGGCAGCTAACATCACCCCTGAAAGACTTTGTTGAACACCTCCTAGACAATTAATGTATTTTTTGTATTTTGTTTTGTAATATCTAAAAGTATTAATGCAAATATTAATATTTAATGTTTATTTTTTTTATTGTAATATTTTTTTTTGTATTTCTAAATTCTAATTTGTGTTGTTAATTTATGACATTTTATTGTGAAGAAAATAAGAGAATGTGAGAAAGAAAATAAGATACGAGAATAAGAAAAAACACATAAGAGGAAAGAGGAGAAATGAGATAGAAGGAGGAGGTCGACGATGTGGTGGTGCGATTGATGGTGGCGAGGTGGTGGTGCAGTCGATGGTGGCGGGTTAGTGATGGTTCTTGATAGTGAAGAGAGTAGGAGAGGGAAAGAGAGGGAGAGAGGAGGAGGAGGAGAAGAAGAAAATAAAAGAAAAAACAGAAAAAAAAAGAGAATAAGA